>JAUTBQ010155042.1:0-13440 GCA_032361185.1 Lepetodrilus ovalis | reverse complement strand
ATTTTTAAAGATTGTGCAGAATTGTGCGATTTTAGGTCAATTGTGCGAAATCGCACCATCGCGTAATGCCAGATGCCATGACTAGTAGTAGTAGTTGTAGGTGTAGTCGTAGTTGTGGTCATAGTTGTGTCACTGTTGTACCTCTGTTGTAGTCATCAACAATTACAAGTAAGAGCAGCAAAATGTCCACGAGTAATATTGTGATACTTTGTCAATGCATGCACCTGTGTACTAGATAAACATCTTCCCAAGATTATTTTCAAATATTGTCCTTTCACTTCAGACTATTAAATGGAATTGGATTATTCTTCATATTGAGTTGAAAATCAGATACAGTGCAGTGTTCGAAATGGAGGGGATCCTGGGGGTCATTTGAAAATCTGCATTGTTAAAGGTATCAGTGAGATCCTTTGAAAATTACAGATTTTACCCCCTGATTATTTTCTGAATTTTGAACACTGCCACCCTAATGATCTCAACAGATGATGTTGATCTTAGTCTTCATAATATTTACATGCAAAGATGAGTTTTTAAGGCATTAACCCAAACTGTCCACAAAAAAAGCTGTCATTTAATTTCTAATATGGTTGGTTGCTACACAACGTTGAACAAAAAGAGCAGCCATGTTGCGTGCTGATTAACATTGTTCTGTCTGCTCTTCAAGCACATTTTGCAACTTTCAGAAATAAATGCTTCTATAAATGTTTTAAGATACCTACTGGTGTTAATAAAATATGATCCTAGTCTATGGCAGAAAATATGGTCATAGCATATAGTATACTAAATACATATAACTATTATTTTTATACAAGTTTTAATATATTTGTTTTTTTATTGACGTAATTTCCATCTAACCAGATATATTGTGCGTGCAACTATGGTAATGATTAAGTTCAATGGGACGTAAGTATTGATATTTTACTGTTAAAATCAGTGCCTTAATCATAGGCGAGTGACTGAAGAAATAGCCGTGTGATGGAATATTATATAGATATTTATTTTATCAAGCCATGTTTAACTGTTAAAATTGATTCCTTGATGTTTATACACAAGTGCACAGTTCTAGAGATCTGCCATATTAGGAGATCTATTACCATATAAGGAGAACTATTACCATATAAGAAGATCCACATTGTTGGGAGTATAGCTGTCTTCGCCTATGGGTGAGATATTCCTGCTGCGACTTAAAGCAATAATTCAATCAAAATGGTAGAATAACTCTTGCTAACATGCTATTTTGCCGCTAAAGGAAAATGCCGTACCAACATAATTTGTTTAATTAACATCCATTGTCAGCAAGCAAACTGTAATAACATGGAAAAATCTGTTGGGTACACGTGGGCCACTTTTTTATATCTACAACAAGTCGGTTTTATTAATATATGACTGTGAGATTGGGCACTGTCCACAGACTTATTAGGTGAAAGCGTCAAAACTGGAGGACTTATAGTACAATAAACATACAGTGTCCCCTCAATATAACGCTGAATTTGTGATCCATGACATGCCACAGTGTTATATCGAGGTGACACTACTTACGGTTCTACCTTATATGGGCAAAATCTCACTGAACCAATATGAGGCTGACCGTTCTGAGGTAAACAAAGGGGTGGGGCTGAATTTTACTACCATTTGACATGCACACGTACATTGCATGTTATTTGGCATTGCGTTGTCATGAAACTAATCAAGCATGAATTCATAACTACGTGGTATTTGGCATTGTGTTGTCATGAAAAATAATCAAGCATGAATTCATAACTGTGTGGTTTTTGTTTGCTAGAAGCATAACATGTTTAACAATAGATAATTAAATTATTAGTTGTAAATTCAACATTAATTTTGTTTTGTGAAATGATTCTGAAATGTCGGATTACAATAGTATGTAGTCATCAACACTGATCAAGAAATAGAAATATTGAATATCTACAAACCATAGGCATGTGTATGATGGATAATCCGTTGCTGTTCACCCCATAAAATGAATGTACGCAGTCTAGATGGATAGTGGATGTGCATGTAAATTTGTAAAACCTAATGTAACATTAATATGAAATATACAATTGTTCTCAAAGTAATTAATTCATTTCAAAATTCATTTCAATATTCATTTCAATATTCAATGTATTTACATTTCATTATGCCACATTGTTCACGTGGCAGATTCATAGGCCTATTAAACCTATAATATTTCATTATGAATGATAACGGGTATATTACAGGATAAAAAATGTGGGTTTTTAAAAATATTATCATTTTGTTACTGTAATGAACCAAAACTATGTCATACCAAAACTATATGCTCTATTCTATTCAATATTGACAACAGATATATTTTACTTGGGTCATAAATAATAAATAATTATGAATAAATACACCTGAAAAGACAGCAACAATCACCATAATCAATCAAGTATACCTGTCATTCACTGCCTATATACAGTTAGTAAATTAATAAGTATGAAAATGTTATAGAATATCAAGATATATCGTATTAATGTTTTTGTATGTGGGTGTGATATATATTGAATATACAGAATATATATGTCCATAACAAATATTTTATATGCAGCTTCTCAAATTAATTGTTAAATAGATACAGTGTCCCCTCAATATAGCGCTGAAGTTGGGGTCCTTGAATCCACTAGACTTTGTTTACCTACATATGCAAGTTTTCCAACATGGTGGTGGAACAATAATTACACCTCCTGGTGAAGACGTTTTGCACGGCGAACTCCAATTTTATGGGTGTTTTTTTTTAATATGTAAGAGTTATAACCACACTTTCCAAGGTGTATCGGTCAATATCCCTACAGTATTGGTTGTCGGCCATCTGATTATGGCATGACCAAAACTGTTGGGATATTGACTGATATACTGAGGAAGTGTGGGTGTAACTGTCTTATTCCGCTCTTCCGGTCAAGTACTAAATGGCATATCATTTAACTGTAAAATCGATGTAATTTCTGAGAAAATAAATGAAAAACATAGTGTAAGTTGTACTAGATCATCGATCCGCTAGATCACCCATGAGGACCCTCATCAGCTGTTTATGCTTTTGGATGAACAATTGTTTCATGCTGCATATGGTTTTCTTGTAGCATGTGTACATGACATCATATCTGCATGACTTTCTTGAATCAGCCATAACATTTTGTACTGGACATCAGAGAGAAATGGAAAAATATTGTGAATGGTCTGCCAGATATGTTGGACCATAGGATTGAGTTTCACTGTGTGTGTTTGTGTTAGAATTCACTCCAGTAGTTCAATTTGTTTTCACTGGTAGAAAACACTTTGACATGTGCTATCATGTTTTATCTGTATCAGTCCATGTCATTGTTTTACCTGTATCAGTCCATGTTTAGTGGGTGGGATGGCAGCACATGGTTACTATGGGTTTTTATCACACTATTCTAGGGACAAACAGCATAATTAATAACATGTAATCCCAAACCATGAACACATGCATGCACACACAGAGCACATATTTTATGGACTATGTACATAACAATTATGTATTATGTCTGATATAGTGAGATAAATTGAGCACTGTTTCTCACAAATACAATATGTATCTGAAGAATGTCAAGATTATATGAATGATATATCAAATGTATGTACCTGTCGAAAACAACTGACTAAAAACTGAGAGAAAAAAGTAAAGAAAAGATAAATTGAGCAAATTGTTTATTTAACTTTCTGAGTTTATTTTTAATACCAGCAAAGAGCATGTGTTTTCTGTTTAATACCAGCAGAGAGCATGTGATTGCCTATAGTGTTGGACTGTAATTTTAACTTTCTAACAATACAAGAATGGATGTGGAAATCCACATTCTTATAAACACTACATTAATCCAGTTTGAATAAAGCGCCTAGAGGGAATTGTATCTCAATAAAAATGTCTGCTCTCGGTTTTATAGAAAATGTGCATCAGAGGTATTTATTTGACCATCTGCAACAGGTCATATCTGATGTTGATGGTGGTGTGTTGGCTTATATCTGATGTTAACAGTCACTTGCCAGGGCCAGACATGTTGATACACTACAAGATAGACATTAATGTGGAGACTGCCTGAAGACAACAGCAGCAGGTATTTGTTTGAATCTCAATAAAAACAGTTATTGATGGTAAACATAGACTATTTCCGTATTAACACTAGCTGAAGACCTGGCCCCGAGATTACGAAACTTTCTGAGTACGATTTCATACTCAACTGAGAATGTTGTTCATAAAACGTCATGTGACGTCATAGCCGTTGAGTCTTGGGCTATGACGTAACATGACGTTATATGAACAAAACTCTGAGTTGAGTATGAAATCGTACTCAAGAGAGTTTAGTAATCTCTGGGCCTGGTGAGGTTATACGTATGGAAATAGATACATGGATTATTAAATTTCTCAACATGATTTGAAGTGGTAAACATGTGTTAAGATGCACCCCTTCACATGAATGAACATGATAAATATGCAATGAAGGCCCTCCACATGAGAGAAAAAGTGCTTTGCTTGTTAAAAGAGACCATTCATGTTTATAGAACATGTGTTAAGAAGTACGTACATAGGGATGAAAAGCTTCTTTTCTTATTGACATAGTTGATAGGAACGACTGAATATGAAGAAATCAAGCTTGACTTTGCCAAGTGATACCTAAGTGAGATATATGTCACTGAACCAGAGAGAGATGTGTTAGCATTCACAATAGTAATAATTTGAAGTCAGGTAACTTTCACCTGTAACAGTATGGAGGTGAGAATGTAATATATGATGGCCTCTGATCTTGGCTACCACGACTTGTATTGAAAAGTAATCTTGGAACAGCTGTGTGTCTCTCTGATTTATTGGTTAACCATAAAAAAATATAACATTACACATTTAATATAAAAATTGATATATTACAAACAGACCTGGCAGATATCATGTATATCAAATGGATATGGTCTGAGATGACCTTGGTTTGTAATGGCAACGGCCGCTTTGAAGAATTAATTGGAAATTCCTTCAGGAATAGAAGCATGTGCAGCACCAATTAACAGTTAACCAGTGTATGTGTGTGTGTGTGTGTGTGTGTGTGTGTGTGTGTGTGTGTGTGTGTGCATATATGCACATGGAACCCTACAAATGGCACAGTTTTTGTAACTTCCTGCATTATTACCTTTGCATTAGTATCAAATGAAGAGTAATATTTTTTTCTTTTACCATAAATTGACTTGTTTATTACATACCCAACAATTTGGGTTTTTCTTCTTTTTTTTTCTTCACATTTAATTGCACATGACTGTTTTAGAAATTTCTTTGCAATGTTTCATGAAATGTTTTTCCACAGTATTATAGGATAGGAGATTGCTTTCTGCAGTGGTCTACAGTTTACATGGCCTTGGATATACAAGTGGTCACTATCTGCATGTAACACCTGTATGTACGATACCTGTAATAGCTGGATTTACCTGTAATATGAATATATTAAATCTGTAATTACCTGTAGTATATATAATCAGTATTTACCTGTAATATGCAGAATCTGTATTTATCTGTTCTACTCGGATGTCCTGCACATACAGCTGATGGTGACGTTGTATATGTGCAGTGTGGACAGTGACATCTATCGCCAAGTGTACGCGATGAATCTCGGTATGGGCTGACATCATTGAGGAAGTCAGTAGTGATCTGTAGCGTACGCAGAGGTGCGTGGCCCGGAACCACTCTACCGTGAAAGTATCCTTGCCGTACACACCCCAGTGTCACTCGCACGCTGACAGTTGTGTGATGGTGCTAGTATTCTGACAATTGTATTCAGTTGTTCTTCTGTCGACAGATTCACTGTCACTTTTATGATGATAATTTGACTATAACACTCAAAAACTGACAAGACCTTGCTTATATTCTGACAGTTGCATGACACTTAATATTTTGCACACAACGAATTTCAGACCAAGGAAATAATTTTCATATATGTTAGCTGCATGTCTGTCTGTCTAAGAGATCTTTAATGTACATGCAAGCTTCTGGGCCTGGTCAGAGTGGGGATTATAGAAACACGTGTTTAGCAGTCGTATGTCCATCCCTAGCCTAGCACTTGGACCCAGGCAATAAACATGCAGTAGGCATTCCTTTAACTTCGTGTTGTCATCTTGTTCATCAACATTTAGATGAAGTTTTCTGGATAACCAGGCAGTCTCAATACACGTTGTTGGCAGTCCTGTTTAGTAGGAGATAGTGTATCAATTAATGTGTGGTCAAGCATCATTAAGATTTTGAAGGTACATCAGTGCACCATCATGATGGGGAATCAGCCCACCTATGTTCCCATCATGACAGTGAATCGCCACGGGATCAGTTACGCTGACATGGAGGTGAAGATGTCCACCCATGTTTCTGGCAAGACCTTCTTTATGTTTATGCTGTAATACTATAGCTTAATACCAGCTGGTTGTGACCGACTGTGTCAGCTACTAAGGTGTAACGTACCCAATGTGGGGCTCAGACACTAACAGTAACACTAAGAACCGCTTGGTATGGGTGTAGTGTCAATAGTGTCGACATACCTTTAGACAAGGTTACCGTGGCTACTCTGTATGTATCCATTCAGGTGACAGGTTGTGTAATACGTATGTATATATTCCTTGCTGTTTGTTACCCTGTTGCAAGAATGCAATGTATCCAAATTTGTTCTGAGTTAGTGTGCTAGGAATGTGTGGTTTCCACGGAGGATAAAACTTGAAGTCTGTTACTATTCCTTATCAGCGACATCTTACCTTTATCGTGACATCTTCCCGTGACATCTTACCTTTATCGTGACATCTTACCTTAGTCCATTGAATAACTATCCTCATGGATAGACATTCAGTCTTATCTAAAATGGCTAGGTATGGTTTTTATGCATAGATTCCTTCGATTTGAACATGAGTATGTTCATTCCATTCGTCATTGGTGTCTTGAACAGTTTAATTTTTTATTTACTTTTTATTGTAATGGGGTTTAGAGTCGCTTTCTAGAATCACTAACATCACGACTTGTCAGTTTAGGGCAGGAGGAAACCTGCAAAATCCATAGCGCTGAATGTTGCAGTAAACCTGCGAGCACCGGCAGGTACTGACAGACCAAGGATGATAACTGTAGTGCCACTCTACAGACAGTGCATCCTATCAATATCGCGTCAGCTGTATATAGTAGACGGAACATTCCACTATAACGTACAACCGCACGATATGCGGTGTTCTATTATAGAAATGACATTTATGATAATTATCGAGTTTTGGGGAATACGTGCATCAGTAAATAACAACTTTTATGCAGACAAATTAAACGTAAGCAGTGTCAGATAGAAGTTCGTTTGACCAATATCTAGGTCAACCATCCGTGATAGTGTGCCTTTAACCCTCTATAGCCCCAGGAGTCACCAGTGACCCCTTGTAATTAGAAGGGGTACTGCCTTTCTAATAAAAAGGGCTACATAATTAACACCCACAAAGGAAATAGAAATTGCTGCCACGAAAGCCTAGCGTTCCATCCGGGACCCTCAGTGATGCATACATCTCCTAGCAGACCTCGCGTCATATTATACGCAATACGCTACAGCATGACCTTTTCTAACCTAACAATCATTGGGCTATAGGTATTGCACAACCAAATAGTTTCCCATTGGCCACACTGGTAGTTTGGATTGATATATAATTTAGGAAGGAAACCACAATACCTGACCATACATGACATAACAGTCCTTCATCTGGAAACTCACAAATGAAAGATTTCTTACGGCGTTTTTTGTGTAGACAGTGACAGGAAGTTGGTCACCGTGCGATCAGCATTCGTCTCACAAGTCTGAATGTTAAAGGTAGGCACCTCAGACGAATGGATCCAGGTTGAAATAATTTCGTATGCAAAGCCAAGTATAAAGCTGGCATGATTTTAGAATACCAGACATATTATCCACAGAATATGAAGTGCTTCCAGAATTTCAACCAATACCTGGCTTGCAAATTCACTGTCTCGGAGCTCCATCTTATTTACGTTCGACTGCTGTGACGACGCATTCCATTAATTGGTAGAGTATTACCTCTAGAGGGGTTTTATATGTTGAAAACCTATTTATTGTATGTTTTGTGAAACTGTATTCCGTAATGTTATTAAGTTGCATGTAGCTAACATCGTCGTTGACAGTATAATTAACCTTAAGAACTCATCGCTGTCTGTTTCCACAAGGTTCGTCAGCAAACGGAGCGACAACGCAATTAAAAGTGTCCTTTAGGTGTACGTGTTTTGTTCCTTATTAAATTTAACTAATTTTCTTCTCTTTTTTTTTCACTGGCAGAGTAGAATTTCAAATTTTCTTTTATTCTAAACGACCTTTCTCGTCTTTGCCTCTTTCAACAACCAATTAGCCAGTCACAGGACGTAGCTACTATTAGGCAATACTATACGTACAGTCCCTTGTAATTACCTGCAGACAATTTTGACTTTGATAAGCAAGTTCATGATCAGCTGTCGGTTTCACTAACATGGTTAGCACGCTAAAATAACTTAGTGTGTTATTGCCAGCAATAGAAATAAGTATTATGATGGTGAAACTTTAACGTTTGTGATATAAACCAATTTCCTTTAAAATTGCTCAACAACCTGTGTAAAAAGATAATTGTTTGAGGAGTATTACCCGGCACGTTGAGTTGCATAGTCTAAACAGTCATACAAGATTTACCCAATTAATGTTAAGTGTCGTTTTCTTATCACCAGCCCATTTGGTGCCAGATACATATTTTAATAGATTTAAAAGATACGGAAGGCACCCAGTGCAAGCCTGAGACACTTTTATAAATAAGAACTTTATTCACAAACGTGAGGCCTTGATGATGATTAGCTTGCGATCGAAACGGCATACGCTAATTTATGAAGAGTAAATAGTATATATTATATAAGGCTTTTTAGAGAATAAACATTAATCATCACATGCTTACATAGTGAAGATCAGACAGATAAAAGCTATGCAGGTTTTTTTATATGAAGTTATTTATATGAAGATTATAGACAAGTACAATCACGGTTTATTGACACATTTCATGATCAAACATATTTTACCTGGAAGTACATGCATATTCACATTGTATTAGTCTTCACAAGTATAGTACGCAGCAACATGCATTTCCGCATGTCCCAATGGTTTTAAGTGTTTTCATATATATATATTTTTTATCTCTCGGTTTTAATACGTGGAAATAAAACAAAATACATCCAATATAAACATATTGAATATTATATGCGCAGAATCTATAGCGTTGTTGCCCATGGTATTGTACTCGTGTAGACAAATTCAGCGTAGGACTACATCACAGGCACTTGCCACTGGATAGTAGATCGAATCTATCAATATTTACTTTTGTATTAAATATCATTAGTTGATATAATAACATAATAATACAATACGTACCATGCTAAACATATTTCATCATATGTTGAATTTTTACCCAGTCGTCTTCTAATAAATTCAAAATATTATTTGTAGAGATATCTTTAGTATTTTACGTATTGTATTATCATGTTATTAAATCAAATAGTAATATTTAATATGGAAAGTATATATATTTAATATAAAAATATATATTGATAGATCCAGCGGCAAGTGCCTGTGACCTACATATAATGAATGTACTTTCAAGTAAAATATTTTTAGTATTTTAAGTATTGTATTATTATGTTATTATATCAAATAATAATATTTAATATATAAAGTATAGATTCGATCTACTATCCAGTGGCTAGTTCCTGTGGCCTACATATAATTAGACAAAGTAGCTTCGTTTCCATAATGCTTCTGCTATCCGCTATATGGATAGCGTAATGCATATGGTGCGATAGACGTCTGGATTTATGGACTAACATATAAGGTACTTTCAGGTAAAATACGTCCGACCATAACATACCGGTATGTCGTCAAACTCTGATTGTATGCCTGTCTATAATATTAACGCTATAGACATGAATACTAAAACAATAGCAGCAATATTAATGCAGATCGTGGATTCACCTATATAGCATATTCTCAGCTAATGCTATATTATCGCAAATTATATGCTACAATGTGATAATTAAATAATACAATCGATGCTCAAGTTCTTGCAATGTGATCATTAGATTATTAATCTTTGGATATGTATAGGAACCATTCAGATTGAATATGGGTTTTCTTTTGTGAACTTATTATTTAAAAAGAAATTGCATTAGGTATTATCGTCTTGAACCTATAGACAGTTTAGGACCAATAAAGAATAATTGCAAATAGAAATACTTTCCTGTTTCTTAATGGTGGATTACCGGTGTGTCTACTTTAAACTGAATATAGTACATGTAAATCTACGAATTCTATATTCAGTAAATCACACACCCACGTCAAATGATCATTCGATCAAGTAGAAACGTTGATAATTGTATCTAAATTTAATATGTAGAGCGAGATTTATTTCGCTGATCATTACAATATTGCACATCAATTCAAGTAAATCAAATTAATACGGCAATTGTCGGAAGTACAGGGAAGTGATGATATGTAATTACATTCCGCGGTAACATTTAATCGATACATCAGCTCTATTACCGGTTTGTTTTTGTTTGCACGAATATTGTTATTGTCGATATGCAGTATACGTGATGGGGAGATTGCTTTATCTAATAAAGTCCAATGTATCTCCATAAACCAGATGTTCAATGACAACGTTGAAACATGGTGGGGAAAACGGTGTGCAACACCAAACAAATATAATAACTAAATATTATAATGTTATCATTAAATGTACACCTTTAAACACCAATATTATCATTATAACTGTTAACACCTTTATCGTAATAATGTTATGCTTTTTTTTTAATGGGGTTTATAGTCGCTGTCTAGAATCTTTCACTAACATCACGAGTTTAGGGCAGGAGAAAACCCGCAACATCCGTAATGCTGAATGTTGCAGTAATCCTGCGAGCTGATACTGACAGACCAAGGATGATAACTGTAGTGCCACTCTACAGACAGTGCATCATGTCAATATCGCGTCAGAAATGTAACAGTGGCACACTAGTATGTGTTCTATTTCTATTTACAGAATACCACCTAAAGGCTATCAGTGATCTAAAGCGGCGACATGCAGTAAATCAACCACTTGGTGATCGTGAAGACATTGTCATACTCTTTTTCCATAGACCTTGCAAAACGAAACGGAGTTCAGAATTGACAATCGTCGGGCGTTCACTTGAACGACCTGGGACCAGTGCGACATCAAAGCGTGATGTTATAATGTTAATCAAATTAATCATAATGTGTATTTATATTGAGCTGGACTCAATGAGGCAGTCTCGCTAACTTTGGACCACCGTTAATTGTTTACGACTAAGTACAGTCAGTGTCTACGCAACCAAATCATAACTTTGAAGTGCGTCGGTAACATCTCTACCCACGCAACTAACGAAAGACAATCCTTTTCCAGGAAATATTACTCTCATAATGATCGACGATTCTGTTTTGTCTGTGAATAACGACCATTACATAAACGTCGCGATGAATGATGCGCTTTGCATGCTGTTGTGAATGATAACTCCGGAAATAAAACAGGCTTTGAAGTTTGTTTTCAAAACTTTATACATGGCGGCTCATTTCCGACCTAAGTTCTTATCTTGTTGAAGACACATTGGGATAATCGACAAAACCACAATCAACTCCAATCCCTTCCGGAATCTGTGTGAAATACTAAAGGAATGTCTTTGCGAAGATTCTGATCAGATCTCGGAATTGAAGTCGGGTTGAAATTAGTAAAAACTGAATCATAAAATCGCGATGCTGCTAACACCTGATATTTCCAATCAACGTGTTCGTGTCATCGTTGTACGTGCTTCTCGGCGACATTTTGAGCGACATTCGTGCAAACATAGTATTAAATCAATGCTGTAACCAAATAAAATAAAATCAGTGCTATAGTTGTGGAATCTGTACACGAACATGGCAACATAGCAGCATCCTCGCACGCGAGAGGTACTGATGACGTTAGCACTTCACATTACCCCTGGCTCACATCTAGGGGAAAACTCGCGCAAACAGCCAACCAATGAAATGATTTCCAGACGTATGGTTTGCTGTGAAAAACAACTATCCAATGAAATAGCGTATATAATTCCTGCAAGTAAATTGCTGGTCACGTGCATCTAGTCGGAATTACGTTGGAATTACGTCCATTTGCTTATTTTATTTTTGGCTGTTTGCGCGAGTTCTCCCCTAGATCATCCTCGAAATACATGCCATTATGACTACACTACCCTCAGTTATTTGACGGAGGTTAGAATAGTCATAATGGCCTGTGTTTTCGAGGATGCCTAAGATGTGAGCCAACGGTAATGTGAAGCGTTAACGTAATCAGTACCTCTTGAGTGCGAGGATTATATAGCCGTGACTATTAATTTCGATTATTAACTTTCACTGACTGTACAGAAGTTGGCCTGTTTGACAACTCTTAGAGGGATTTTATCCAGAAATAGTTCAAGATCATTATGTAACTTACATGTGTTGCAAAAATGTAAATGACGTTAGTTTTGGCCTTTGAAAATCGAAATCCATTTTCATCTTATTGAGACATATTTGCAATTGGCGTTCAATAGTAGAAGCACGGCACGAAATACCAAAATAGTCTACAAAAATTGAACCATCATTGTTTCCGTTTAGAACCGTGGCAAGGTTATTGATTTTAATACTAAATAGCGTTACAGATAATACTGCACACTGATCAACAGGTTCGGAGAGAGAAGACTCGACAAGAACCTTAAATTCACTGTTTGGTAAAAAGCTGTGAACAAAATGAGGCACATATTATATAAATAAAAAAAATATACCACATGCCGTTTATTAATAAAACCATTGCGAATAAACGATTCCAAACGAACGAGTTGGTCAAAGGTCGAACTAAAATGGTCGAAATACAATGGTCGAAATACAGGCATTTATGCCTACTCAACATCCATCAAATTTGTCCCCGCAATGACTAGACATCATACTGCCAAGTCGAAATTATTCCGCTCAGGAGTCGCTCCGTGACCTACACCCTGGCACACATCTAGCGGGAAACTTGCGCAAACAGCCAACCAATGAAATCATTTTCCATTTGAATTTGCTGTAAGAATCTACCCAATGGGAAATAGATGCTATCATTGTTCTATTTATATACCGGTATATACACTGCGCAAGTTTTCCTCTAGATGCGTGCCAGAGTGTACGACATAGAGATAGTCCTGAGCGGAATACGTATCCCTGTGGTGCAAGAATGTTACCTTACTGGTTATTGCAAAATTGCAAAATAGAATCAGAGAAACGTCATCTACATTCACTTGAAATTTCATTTTATTAACCCCTTAAGGCCCGGTGACTTGTACAGAAGTCAAGCACATAATGTGCTTGTGTGTTCGTAATATAACTCGGA
>JAUTBQ010155031.1:0-13443 GCA_032361185.1 Lepetodrilus ovalis | reverse complement strand
GTCGATACAATGTTGATGTGATGTCAATACAATGTCGATACAATGTCGATATACGATGTCGATACAATGTCGATACAATTTTTATATGATGTCAATACAATTTCGATATGTCAATACAATGTCGATACAATGTGGATACAATGTTGAAAATATGTTGGTTTTACATTGTGATGTAAAACAAACGTATTTTCGACATTGTATCCACATTGGTTAGAGTTAAGGTTACCTTTAGATTTGCATTGGGTGAGCTATGTTGGGTGAGTTATTTTGGTTGGGTGAGTTACGTTGGTTGGGTGAATTACATTGGGATAGTTACATTGGGTGTAATGTTGGGCGAGTTACGTGGGTAAGTTACATTGTGTGAGTTACATTAGGTGAGTTACAGTGGGCAAGTTATGTTGGGTGAGTTACATTGGGTGGGTGAGTTACATTGGGTGAGTTACAGTGGGCGAGTTATATTGGGTGAGTTACATTGGAGCATACAGGAGAGCCCTGCTGTGTTCTCTGTGATATAGAACTGTTCTACTAAAGATGAGAGGAGGCATGAGTTTAATATCTGTTTGCATTCTCTACTTTCACATCCCATATCTATGAGCACAATTTCATTTTTAATCCACAAAAGCTAACAATATTCTGTTGTATTCCGTCATTGCTGCCATATGTTTTTTAATTGTTTCAGGCCCTGCCTTATGTGTGTCTGCTCATCCTTATGTTGTTCTTCATCTACGCCATCATTGGGATGCAAGTGAGTTGGAAATAATGTCTCCATCAGTACACTTCCTGTCATAGGTGGCAGACAGATAGGTCTACAAGACAGTTCCAGTTGACTAGAGCATGGGAGGGTGGTAGAACGTTGGACTTTGGAGTCATGGAAGTTACATTTCTGATGCGATATTTATATAGCATGCGCTGTCTGTAGAGTGGCGCGATATTGATATAGCATGCGCTGTCTGTAGAGTGGCACTACAGATATCGTCCTTGGTCTGTCAGTACCAGCTGGTGCTCACAGGTTTGCTGCAACATTCAGCACTACGGATGTTGTGGGTATAAACTGCCATAAACTGACAAGTCGTGATGTTAGTGAAAGATTCTAGAAAGCAACCGTAATCCCCAATAAATAAAAAATCAATTAAAAATGAAAAATAGAGACTGTGACCGCCCCCTTTAACTAATTCTTTTTTAAAAATAATAATTACAATTGTTTTTTATTTTGTTTTATTTATTATGAAAAACATTTTCATACTTTTCATATGATTTTCTGGCAAAAATGTGTGCACTGCATTCTTCTCAACTTTTCAGTACAGTTTATTTGCCTATTTGTTTCCCTATTTTTAAGATTTAATAATCGCCCCCCAGCATCAATTTTTGTATATGCCCTGGGCATATAGTACGTCGAATACGATATTTACACTGTCTGTTCTTGTCTTACAGGTGTTTGGTAACATTCGTCTGGATTCTCAGACAGCCATCAATCGGCACAATAACTTCAGGACCTTCTTCCAAGCACTAATACTACTATTCAGGTAATACCTCAAAGCACTACTACAATTACTATTCAGGTAATACCTCAAAGCACTACTACAAGTACTATTCAGGTAATACCTCAAAGCACTACTACAATTTCGACTTCAGGGTTATTCTGTGAAACTCAAGGCTTGACGTTACAACTTCAGGGTTATTCTGTGACACTCAAGGCTTGACGTTACAACTTCAGGGTTATTCTGTGACACTCTCGTCGTGTTCTGTTACAGGTGTGCTACGGGCGAGAGTTGGCAACAAATCATGTTTTCCTGTCTGCCAGGGCAGCCCTGCGATCCCGAGTCCTATCCCATAGATCAGGAACGGCGGGACAACGCGTGTGGACTCAGCATCGCATATTTCTACTTCGTCTCCTTCATATTCCTGTGCTCTTTCTTGGTAAGAGCCTAGGTATCAGATCTTGAAGCTGTCATTGTTGCAAATGTGTAAAAGATTCCCGCAGCAACATAAAACTCTATAATCGCTTGTTCGAAGCTTTCATATTCGTTATGAGACCACAGCGCTCTCATTAGTGTCTGATAGTCATGTATACGAGAGCTCTACGAGAGTGCTTATGGTCTCTGGGCTTTTTCTTGGCAAGTTCAATGTCATCGCATATGCATGAAAGATTCCGTGTTGTAAGACAATAGATCACTCGCCTGCAAGTTGGTTAGTTTTAGCGTGCTATTTCTTGGTTAAGTTTCGACCGGTATGGGTAAAAGATTCTTGCTGCAATGTAAACCCTCTCCCTGCTGGATTATGCACATACATTGGTCTTTAGGGCATTTCCGGTTGCCTGCAGCAGGGAGAGGGTTAAGCAATAAACACAAGTAATAGACTACCACACTCGTGACCATTGCTTCCTACCAGGCACCCAACAACTGCTGTAAATTGAATTGTGTTATTTTTCAGATGCTGAACCTGTTTGTAGCTGTCATTATGGACAACTTTGATTACCTTACCCGTGACTCATCCATCTTAGGACCCCATCATCTAGACGAATATACCCGAGTGTGGTCTGACTATGACCCAGGGGCCTCGTGAGTCTAAAATCTCCACTATCTCGCAGTATCTCACACTATCTCACACTATCTCGCAGTATCTCACACTACCTCATGTTTGTTCATTTGGCCACGTGCAGTGTTAGTGAAATGCATCAGTTCTGTTTGTCTCAGCCAGTGGAGATAGATATCACTTTGGCCAAATTGGTAGAGTGTTGGACTCACAATCCAGCAACTCGGGTTTGAATCCCAGGATCAATGTGATGGTCCTCTGTTTTAACGATCCTTGGACATGTTGATCACAGTTTATGAAAATGTGGCATAATCCAAAGAAATAATTAATGATCAATTGCGTTTATTCTCTTGCATTGAAAGAACCATGACATACATGTGAGGTGTTGTATTTTTTGGTGTGTTTTTTTAATTGAATATATATTTCTATAAAATTAATGTTGTTTTATTTCTTTTTTTGTTCAGTGGCAGGATTGTGTACGGTGACATGTATGACATGCTGAGGAACATGGAACCACCTGTAGGATTTGGAAAGAAATGTCCATGTAGATTAGCATATAGGGTAAGTACGCATTGCCATCACATCCTACCAGGTACCCATTCATAGCAATGATAACATTTTTGTATCATATACTACTGGTGGAAGACTGTCAATAAATGTTTGCAAAAGTCATATTCACATCACATTTACCAATAGTTCTTCCTGTTATATCAACTCTTACATGTTTCCAAATATTTGTTTAATTTATATTTGTCTCTTTTCAGAAACTTATACGAATGAATATGCCTGTAGACGGTGATGGTAAAGTCAAATTTACAACGACGCTATTTGCACTGATCAGAGAATCCCTAATGATCAAGATGGGACCAGGTATGAAATGTAGCATCTGATTTATCAGAATATGCTGATGAAGAACAAACATCATGATTGGGTGTATATTTATAATTCACCAAATTTATGCTCAAAAGCTTGCATATAGGGCTACAATACTACTCCAGTAAATATATGACTGTGAGCTCATTTTCCATCTCAACTCCCTGGGGAATATGAAGCCTATGTTGTCATTTGCCAGGTGCTAGGAGGCTAGCATATACATTGCCATCTAATCCTACTTGGTAGCCATTCCTTCAGTGATTTGTCACCAATGGGTGAAAGATTCCCGCAGCGACATTAATCTCTATAAACTCTGTAATCACCCTTCTGTTATATCATTTAATCTGTCGCCTTGTCATTGCCATTTATTCCTACCGGGTACCCATACCCAGCAAGGGTGTGATTTTATCTGTGGCCTTGTCTCCACAGCGGAGGAGATGGATAGGAAGGATGAGGAGATGCGGGAGGTGATACGACGGATGTGGCCGGACCAAGCCAAGAAGATCCTCTACATCCTCATGCCTCACAATGACGGTACGTCTCACCAGCTGTTTTAGCCTGTAGCTTTAGCCTGCAACTTTTTCTGCCGCTTTAGCCTACAGCTTTAGCCTACAACCCTAGCCTACAACTTTATTATGTTGCTTTAGCCTGTAACTTTAGCCTACAACTGTAGTTTGTTGCTTTAGCCTGTAGCTTTACCCTACAGCTTTAGCATGCAATTTTTTCTGTTGCTTTAGCCTGTAGCTTTAGCCTACAACCTTAGCCTACAACTTTATTCTGTTGCTTTAGCTTGAAGCTTTAGCCTACAGCTGTATTTGGTTGCTTTAGCCTGTAGCTTTACCCTACACCTTTAGCCTACAACTTTATTCTGTTGCTTTAGCCTACAATTTTATTCTGCTGCTTAGCCTGTCATCACAAATGGGTGAAAGATTCCCGCAGTGACGTTCAACTCCATATTCACTCACACACTGCTTAGCCTGAAGTTTAAAGTTCTGTATACACCTGTGAGATGAGCGATGTATCGCCACAACAATCAGCAGCGAGGAAAAAAATAGATAAGAACTGGTTCTATCGGGATTTGTCGTAGCGACAAATGTTAAAAATTTAGTTTTTGGTTTGTATTGCTGAGTTTGTCACTGTGACATTTGACTTGTGCGTGCAAGGACGTTTAGCCTGAAGCTTCCCAGCTAGCACATTAAGGCATATGATGTTAATATGATGTCGATACGATGTCGATACAATGGCGATACAATGTCGATACGATGTCGATACGATGTTGATACAATGTCGATGCAATGTCGATACGATGTTGATACGATGTCAATACGATGTCGATACGATGTCAATACGATGTTGATACGATGTCAATACGATGTTGATGCAATTTCGATACAATGTTGATACGATGTTGATAAAACGTTGGTTTTTCGGCATCACTGATGTGGTTATAACGTCAGTTCGACAGTGTATGCCATGATGTGCTGGCTTTGTTTAGACTGTAGCTTTAGACTGTAGCTTTAGACTGTAGCTTTAGACTGTAGCTTTAGACTGTAGCTTTAGCCTATATATCTAGATAGACATTTCATGACAAATGGTAGCAATCAAGTAGTATTCTTTCTTTTTTTCAGAACTAAATGATGGCAAAAACACAGTTGGGAAAATATATGCATCCTGTATAATAGCGGAGAACTACAAAGCCTTCAAGGCCAGTCAAACCCAGACTGCTGGAATCAGAATGGTGGGTATGATGAACATCGCTAAACAGTCCCCGCCTTCCTACCACTGTGGTTAACCCAACACATGTGAAAACAATACGAGCCAGGCTTCAAATTAGTTGTTTTCAATTAACCTAAAAAAATAGCATACAACCACAAATTTTGATGATAATTATTTTCTCTAAAAAGTTCTACTCAATTTTTAATAGAAATATATATTTAGCATACCTTCATATCATTGTTTTTGTTCTGTCTAAAACCTTTCACATCAAGTAGGAGGAATTTTATTGTAGGACCACAGTGAATATCCATTATCTGAAACCATGATCTCGAAACAACATAAACTACATCCACATGATCTAGAGAACCTTAGTTGGCCAATGCTTCATTTTTGTATTGTCAATTAAAAATACTTTGAATAGTATGTTATGTTGATCTAACAGCAATCTAATTCAATTTAGGCTTGGACGTAGTTCAGCTACTCTGAAAGTTGAATGGTTAGCTTCTTGTGGGCAATGTCTCACTGTCCGTTAGTGAACGTTGTGATGCAATAGCAAGCCAAACAATACTATTAGTTAATCACATGAGGACACAATAACATCCCAGATGGGTTCCATGCTAGGTCAGGGGTGCGTTCAGTACGCGCTACATTTCTCTACCAAGTGCTACAATAAGCCGTTCAGCCAACACATGTAGTACTACGTAGTGCTACTTTTTACTTCGGCTTTTGAACCCGTAGTGTTTTGTAGGAAATAGTAGGATGACGTGAATGGACGGTACGCATGCGCAAATTGATTTCCTGATATTTTCCTAGTAAAACGTTCAGCGAGCCGCTACTTTTAGAAAAGAAGCATAGAGAAATGTAGAGAAAAGTAGAGAAATGTAGCACGTCCTGAACACAACTGTCAACTCAGGTAGGTGTTATGTATAGGTCAACTAACTGTGATTGTATGCATATCAGTTTAATTAAATGCAGCACTTTCCCAAAGAACTAAAGGAAGGACTATACATATTCTCTGATCAGTTTTCTGAATTCTGTAACTTCAAATAACATTAGTCTGTTAGTCTGGTTGAAGTAGCATATGACCTCTATGTATGTCTCATTGTATCATTTCAAAATAATAAGTTATACTTTTAATTTGTGTTAACCCTCCTCCTACTGGTGTCAACTGCAGATGCTGCAGTATTTAACATTTGTTGTAATAATCCAACAGGAATAGGACTCACTCAGAAGTTTCATTTTAGTCAAATCTTTATAAAATTCAATTGCAGTTGCTCATGTGTCCAGATATTGATATAATTCCATGACCTTCTGTACTACATCTATTTATTCATAGGCATAAATAAATCAAACAAATAAAACAGAAAGGGATAAAGTTATTATAATAATTCATTAAGTAGATAAAGAATATACAGTGTCTCCTCAATATAACGCTGAAGTTGGGGTCCATGACATACCCCCGCCTTATAGTATCTGCCTTACAGGTAAATAACAATAATAAAAATGGGATCCACGTCTGACCCCGCCTTATATCCGAATCCGGGGGGGGGGTACTGTATATAGAGAGTATAGATCTGTCAATTTTGACAAAACGGCTCATTTGATTTCACTTGAAAATGTATGGTCCATCCCCAATTCCCGTGTATATTGTTGTTGAGCACAATTAACTGTATAGTAGGTCAGTTGCACAAAATAATAATTCAACAAAGTTGTAAATAAAAACATTATTCATATCAATTAACGATGTCCTTAACCTGTGGATATGGCTTAAACATATTTATTTTCAAATGAACTGAAAATGGATATGTAAACAAGTAAATAAGTGGACATTGTGCCATATCACAAAAGACGGTAAAATGTTACTAGTACTTCGAAGATAGTAGAAGATGTATCATTGTTAGAGGCAGGTGGTAGTGCAATGGTAGGTCGTAGGTCTTCAGCGCCAAAGGTTCCAGGGTCTGATCTTACTCTGAGGTCCCAACAGCGCCAAAGGTTCCAGCGTCTGATCTTACTCTGGTGTCCCAACAGTGCCAAAGGTTCCAGCGTCTGATCTTACTCTGGTGTCCTGACAGTGCCAAAGGTTCCAGCGTCTGATCTTACTCTGGTGTCCTGACAGTGCCAAAGGTTCCAGGGTCTGATCTTACTCTGAGGTCCTCACAGTGCCAAATGTTCCAGCGTCTGATCTTACTCTGGTGTCCCGACAGCGCCAAAGGTTCCAGGGTCTGATCTTACTCTGGTGTCCCGACAGCGCCAAAGGTTCCAGCGTCTGATCTTACTCTGAGGTCTCGACCAGTGTTCAAAATTACTGCTGGCCCACTGGCTCAGCCATTTCTCCCAATGCTAAAGTATCCTAAGCGCCAGTAGAAATTCATCTTCTTTTGTAAACATTTGTTATTTGTATCATTATTCAGGCCAGTAAGTTTCCAGCGGTAATTTCGAACACTGGTCCCAACAGCGCCAAACATACCAGCATCTGATCTTACTCTCGGGTCCTGACATTGGTGTTAGCAGAAGTCTTAAACAGTTATCATTCCTGATCCATCAGTACCAGCCAGTGCTTGCAGGTTTCCTGCTACTCTCTGTGCTGTGGGTGGTGCAGGTTTATGCCTGCTATATTTAATTGTAATGTCATGATAGATTGCAATAATCTTGTTGTAATGTCATGATAGATTGCAATAATCTTGAAACCAGCTAAACCTTATTTTGGTGTTAGTGTGAGGTCTAAAAGCCAATGTTGATTTCTAACACATTAATTTGAATTTATACAAATGATTTTCAATATTATTATTGCTGAAGTAAAGTTAAGCACCATTCACCATTCTCCATTTTCCACCACTGTTGATGTTTGGTATGTGATGTTGGCATTAGAATAACCTTGTTTCCTGCACATCACTACGTGTTTCTGTCTACCTGTCTGTCTTATATTTCTAGGCGGGTTTGGGTTTTAATACCATGTTTTGGAACAATACATCCACATC
The DNA here is from genome assembly GCA_032361185.1 of Lepetodrilus ovalis. Taxonomy (NCBI): domain Eukaryota; kingdom Metazoa; phylum Mollusca; class Gastropoda; order Lepetellida; family Lepetodrilidae; genus Lepetodrilus; species Lepetodrilus ovalis. The sequence goes on along the minus strand of JAUTBQ010155031.1, from coordinate 5,344 downwards.
CTCAATCAATAGAGAGGTAGTATGTGAGGACGAGTTGATGGTAGGTTGTCATCCCCCGTTGACCAGCCCATCAGCCATCATCAACTGTTGTATTTGTCTCGGTGTCCTAGCAACATAGCCTAGTTCTGTATACATGTATTTGGTATTGTTTACGTAGTTATCCATTTCATGTCTATTTCGCTGTCTACATCCACATGTGTTGACACAATATGTCATTTTCTATGGAATTAAATAATATGGACATATCCAGGCAATATGTAAGTAATGGTGCTTAAGTTGTAGATTTAAGATTAAAATCTGATTTTAAGTAATATATGATAAATCTACACATGCACACACATACACATGCACACGCACATACACACACACACACACACACAGACAGACAGACAGACCGACAACAAAGACGTCTTGTTCAACAACTGTGGTCTGTGGATGGGCGAATCATTTGCTACATGTTATGTATATATCATTTATTTGCAGATCATACTGACTAATCATCCTACACTTTTTGTTATTTTAATTATTTAAATCAATATTTAACTAAGTATCAAAATGATTGTTTTCCCCTCAATTATTGCAGGAAGACCGAGAAGAGGTTTGTACACCTTTTAGACATCAGGTTGTTAATTTCACTGACCAATGGAAACATTGCATGCTTATATCTAATGCTCACAGTGGCACACTCCGTCTTTTTATCTAATTCACAGTTTTCTTGATGGTTTTATTAATATACAGATGCAGCATGAATAGACATGATGTAGCCCTGTGTAAATTTCCGTTATTTGAATGTCTGCGTATCAAATAGCAATAACTGTACAGCAATCGTGGTACCATGGCAACAACAGTGTTCAGTTTGGTCAAATATCAACTGCTTTTGGAACATTAATGGCTAAACATGCATGATTGCCAATACTATTACTAGTGTATATTATTAGTGTATATTATTAATGAATAATAGTGTATGGCATTCTGCAGATATGCTGGCCACTGTAATTAACTATATGCCATACCAGGAAGTTCACACGTACTTGCGATTAATCAGTAATTTGCTTCTTTCTTCACGGTGATTTCTAAACAGATGTGTTTTCTTTTTAATTCATTGTGATCATCGTTTGTGTCATAAGTTATTTTTTATTATTTCTCTATCTCGTCATTTTATTAGTTGTACCACAGTCATACTAGATAATTTCTATCTTGTTATATTTAATTCTTGTTTTGCAGCAATATTGAGATTCGTGCAAATAGTGCACTTCTTATCTGTATTTTACACCAGAACAACTTAATTTTTTCTTCGGGTTACTCGTCTCGTGCACAAATCTTATGTAGAATGCATGACTGCTTAAAATAAATTGCACATTTTGCTATAAATATTCTGTTCATTAATAAAGACATAACTGTCTACTGAAAATGTGTGTATGTCACTATATGGAATCTACATGAAACTATGTTTAACTGCTGTAGAAAGTTCGGACATAATTTAACAAAAAAAAATTATTTAGTTTATTTAGTGGGATTTACATGTATGACTTTTGATGTTAATATTAATTTGAATGCATTTGCACAACACATGTAACTGGATATAATCTTTTTATTTCACTAGCCGTATGACGAGGAGGTAAACACAGAATTCTTTACAAAAATGTTATCTTTTTTTTTTCTCAAATTTTGACTGTGTTTTCTATTTTTGCATGATAGAATACAATCACTACATATGTTTTTCTAGAAGTGCTCTTTCTTCAATACATCACTAAAACATGGGTAAGATCTGAATACACATAAAAGCTTCCAGCACTATTTATTCTTATGTACAAATTAATTTGCTATTGGCCAACGACTGATGTTGATGTATAAAGTGTACGGACCACAGTGTATAGTACATCCACAACACTAAAGCCATTCCTGTGGAAATATTGCATTGTTGCAAACTTACTGTATAATTATTGACAAAACTGTGATGCACAGAACGTAAGCACAGTCCTAGTGTTTGCCATCAATCCTAATGTTTGCCATCAATCCTAATGTTTGCCATCTATGTGTTTGCCATCTGTCAGTGTTTGCCATCTCATGGTTCTCAGTCTTAACAAACAAAATGGCTGCTTCTCTTAGATGTATAGAGTAGAAACTATATATTACACACCTTGCACTTAGCTTGAAATGTTTACTCCATTTCATTCCAGAATTATTCATATTCAATGTCAAATATCCAGTATTTAGTTTGAAGAGCATACATATTATATATACACGTACATTGAATTTGTAAGCAAATACTATCCCATATATTCATTGCCAAGGTCACAGTTGCTAGATGTTATTAAATTGTATGACAATGTCTTCAGCTATTTCACTTCCATATCATATGTGCTATGCAGCTATCGATAGTATGAAAGTAATGCCATCATTGTGCCTTCAATATTGATACGTTTATATTGCACCGTAAATCAAATCTGTTTCATGTATTTCTGTGACATATTCATGATAAACATTGGGGCCACAGTCACACTCATGCTGTTATTAGATGCTGAAATCTTTATTGGGTCCACTTTGTGACATTTGTCTGGCATTTGTCTTGAGACATGGAGATCATTAAAGAATCAATTCATAGACCTTCGTCTACCTTTGGCATATGAGGTACATTCTGAGTCATTCAGAGTCACCAGCGGAATGTGGTGTCACCATCAGTCTTTGAAACCTTCCTGATATCAATTTAATATCTGTTTAATGGCATCCATAGGCACCATTACCAAAAACACCATGTCAACCTATTGGCCTTGTAGAAACTGAATCTATGACAACCTATTGGCCTTGTGGAAACTGAATCTATGACAACCTATTGGCCTTGTAGAAACTGAATTTATGACAACCTATTGGCCTTGTGGAAACTGAATCTATGACAACCTGTTGGCCTTGTGGAAACTGAATCTATGACAACCTGTTGGCCTTGTGGAAACTGAATTTATTCCAAATCTTGGCTTTGTGGTAACCAGATTTGATGTCAGTTGAGAATAATTAAATTTCTATTTCTTCCTGAATGGTAATGAATGGCTATCCCTGAACGTCTATCATTGTAGCACAACTTCTAGAAGAATGGCATTATTGATCACTGGCAGATTTTGCCTGCTGTAGGATTGCCGACATTTTTTGTGTGAGACATTGCCGATAGAACTGTCAATGGGTATTCCACCCAGAGCTTTGTGATATGAAAGGTTCTGAAACTATATAGGTAGACGACTATCAACAGTTTCTCGTGACTTTCAGACAGTTACTCACAAGGTATAGTCCACATTAAATTCACTATTGGACAATGAACTAGCGCAAGAAAAGTCGCACATGGCCTTAATAGAGGTGTTCTTTGAAGACAAAGTAACCAAAATTCACATTAATTTTATAACAGTACTGTAACACATTAATATGGTGATTGTTGATAGCAAGTTATAGTTGACAGGATATAGCTAGGAGTTTACATTCACGCAGTGTGACTTTAGCCAGTAATAATCACATTTTCAGTTTAATATTCATTTACATATAGACAACAACTGTGATTTTTTCAACTGTCAACACAAATATATACATAAGATCACAAGTACTCATTAAGGCATGAACAGTTGAAATCAGTTTGATATTTGTGGCATGCATGTTTGTCAATGTATATATACTACATACAATATAGACATAATATTCTTCATAGTACTGTAGTTATGGTAGAACAATTACTTTTCCATAATTCAACAGTGTTACTTTGAAGCTTGTGTTATTATACATACAGTATTTGATGAGTGCATGCTTGGAATGCAATAATTATTCTGTATAATGAACATTATAAAAATACTAACATAATTAAAATAGTACTTAATTATTGTCTGTGTAGTGACATGAGTTTAGTAAGCTAGTCCAAGGTAGTACTATTATCTTCATCTAAATATTGCATCGTGTGAACAAAACATATTTCTTTTTAATTAATGGGGTAGTTAAGATATGTTACATACCCAGATTATTAGCTATGATTTGATTCAATTGAACAGAATAATTAATATTTAGTAGATGAATGTCTTAAGGGCATTTCCAGGTTATGTAATGTAGTCATAGAAATAGAATTTTGATTTCAAAATTGGCTGCGGTAAGAAGCCTATGGTATGATCACCACTCACTAGGTATGATCACCACTCACTAGGGTATGATCACCACTCTCTAGTGAATGTTCACATCTTTAGAAAAAGTTCCTTTGCACAACTTTTGGAATTAAAAACAAAGTATCGTCATTATTATTTGCAATGATGGAATGGATACGCCAGTGTATATAGAACAATATACATTTGGTATATCTTTCCCTTTGGTATATCTTTCCAGGATTATCCTACTATATTATACAATGTATTACTTATATATGTTTTCTTTTGAAGACATTATATTCAGTTATTGTTTTTAACATTAACATAATTTTCCTTATATGAAAAGTACATACAGCTGTATTGCTTTATCTCCATCTGGCAATGCCCTTAATTCAATTATCCTACAATTAACCTATAATTATCCTATGATTATCCTACAGTTGATAATTTCAAGATGTAGAGGCAGCAAAGTCAAGCTACGTTTCATGTTCTCTTTTACACCAAATAACATAGTTATCATAATAGATGCATTGCATTCCATTTTGATGGGTATGTCAATAATAGCAAACAATAGCAAACAATAGCAAACGTTATCCAGCTCTATCTCTGGATATTTCTTGACTTTATGACATTTACTTATATTTATATTTAATATCGGTGGCAGAAGAGAAACACGTCCTTTAAGAGGGGAAAAGATCGGCAGCTTAATGACTACAGCTATGAGGAGAAGGCAAGAATTCTATTCGAGGTGCTGGACTTTAATTCCTTGTATAGTTAGAGCAAATTTGCAATAATATTTAATCTGTAGAAACTTTAGAATGATTGCTTACAATTTACTAGAAGAGATTTGCATGAACAGTTCTAAATAATGAGAGAAAAAAATTTAATCCATAATTTTCCTTTAATTAAAAATGAAATATCATTTTGATTGATGGAACAGAAACTATCACTATGAACACACACAAAAAAACAGGAAAAAAAATACATATACTACTCCACATTTGCAAGGGATATTTGAAGTTTCATCGTACACTTTTTGTCAGAGGGAGATGTTATTGAGACTGTATCCAAGCGTTATTCCAGCTGGTCATACATCATCGCAAATGGGTGAAAGATTCCCGCAGCGACGTTAAACTCCATAATCACTCACTCACCAGTTGGTCATACACTGTATCTATAGAATCAATGAATTAACCCTCTCCATGCTGAAGGCAACCAGAGATGCCCTAAAGAGC
>JAUTBQ010155020.1:0-13443 GCA_032361185.1 Lepetodrilus ovalis | reverse complement strand
AGTGGACCATACTGAACATTTTGGTACCCATGAAAAATTGTCCTGGGGGGGGGGGTGCATGGTAGGCCTATTCAGCTCCCGGGCTATATTGAGTGTTGGGGTATACATCCATCAGAAAATAGCATCTTTTGGGTGAACAAATCAAACGTTTGTAGTCTCGGATAGAAATTCGTTTAATCATACAAGTTAGGTCAATCATCTGTGATTGTATTCCTCCAATATTATTCTTCTACGCGTACAACGGAGGTAAGTTTTTAGAATACATCCTGATATTAGCAAATGCGACATTATAGTATAATTATTGTGTACGAGCGTAGGCAAAGCAGAATGTTTGGTGTTAGCCAGCCAAGCACGTCGACTGTTGAATATTCGTTGAGGATGATCTCCCACCGCTGTATTATAGCTGACGACCATCATCACACAATGCCAGCACCCAGCCACGCTATACACCCTGCGACTGTACCGTTAGCAGTACATGCTATGTACGTCATCAATGTTTTCAGAATTGTAAATATTCGCAGTTTCATTAAAGGCATACAATCACATATATTTATGGGCGTTTTGGACTAGTTCGTAGCAACAATTTCAAAGTACATTCACTTAACTTACATAAAATGATGTTTGTACTTCGAAAAACCATTCAACCGCTGTATGGTAGACACAATTCCATTGCAACCCACGGTAGATTTAATCGAGTGTATTTGACAACCTTAATGTGGTTGTATTTTATGTTGCTTCATTATATTAATGCAAGTGGACATAACTCACAGTGGTACGACTGAAATATTATACATCATGACTACGTGTCCTTCATAGATCAGTTGATGCATCAAAGACAAGATAATTCATGTTCGGTAACATTAATTCATATAAAACATGAAATATGTGATAACTCTCGAGTGTTGGGGAATAAGTACATCAGTAAATAACAATTTTTATGTGAACAAATCAAACCTAAGTAGTCTCAGATAGACATTTGGTTGTCTATTATCTAAGTCAACCATCATTGATAATCTGCTTTTCATGTCTAATTCTTGCACCTCAATGCATCTGGGTCGAAATTTTAGGTGGAAAATGCCAATTTCAAGAGAGCGAAATAAAATATATGGTTGTTATAAGTATATTTACGGTATGTTGAGTTGTTCCACACTAGTAAGAGATGCATTCATCGTTTCTATGTATTCCGCTAACATGGACGCATACAAGTCAAGTATGTTGTTATTTTATGTGCGCTACCAGGCTTATCCAGCGCGTTACGGATATCACAGGAATCGGAATTCCTCTTGGAATAACACGTACAGATATGTAATTAATTAATCAGTTAGTTAATTGCTACGCACGCAATTAGCTAATTAATCAATCATGTTTACAGGTTAACTGTCAGGCATATAGAGTTCGGTGATGAATACGATATTGCTGTGTCATGCATCTTCAGGGGTGTCTGTACGTCGAAGAGAGTAAATTAAATAGATTAACTTCCATGCAGTCAACGAATACGTGTGACCAATATCGTGGTCCCAGTCTAGTAATCAATAGCGACTAGCACACCTATGTCCAATCAGTACACTATACATGTCTCTGCATGCTACAACATCGCGCAAAGGTCGTACAATCAACCAAGCCCAAATTGTCTGAAACTCAACATATTTTTAAACGTGATTATTTTCCTTCTGTTTGTTGTACACGTGTCTAGACAGACATATACACGTGCATTGTGTAGACGTATGTGTAACTCCAGACATGTACGTGGCCATCAAATGCCAACATCTTCACTTCATCTATGCTGGCAAATAACCGGATGCTCTGTATGTGTGTTTGGTGCGTTGCAATGTCGGGTTTTGTGAAGACATGTAATGAACGATTCCAGCACAGCGTACATGTGAATTCGTGGCCTGTAAGTAATACTGGCATGTTCCTTAGTAAACAAAGAATATCAACACACCAAGATACGTGTTATATATAGTTTATTAAACATTGCAAGGTAATATATGACAAGCAGATACTAACGCAAAATTACATCCAAAACATCTACAAAAGTAAAGTTGGCTAAAATAAATAATGATGTTCTCAAGTACACATGTATTTACAAAGACGATCCTCTATTTAGAGTGTGGGCGATATTGTCCTCAGGTATTCCGTTAAATAGCCAATAGGTTGTCATTGAACATATGTTCTGCTTTTGCCGTGCTTCCGCCAGCGTTACCTCTGAACACGCGAGGGCAGTCACGATTCACCAATGTACCATCGTCGTTTCTCTTCTAACATCGCGATATACAATTCTCTCGTAAAAAAAACCCACCAAACTATTAGACCCATATACAGTGGACCCCCGATTTTTGTATTTGGTAGCGGTCGCGCAAAAACAAATAAACTTAAATTTTACTACATGAATGAAAATCAGATGATTGAATTAACAGATACCAATTTGTATTTTGGTTTAGCCCTACATGGGAACCGGAGACTTAAATTATTGGTAGAAACTATTGGAAAGTGCGTCTAAGGCCATGTTTTGTCTACTTAAAATAGTAAGAAACATACAGCTCTCTCTAGACTTGCTATTTCTTGATTTTGATTATGTGATAGCGCCTATTATTCTTTATGGGTGTGAAATATGGGGTTATGAAAATCTTGATATTATTGACAGATTACACTTGACATCCTTAAAATTGGCTTTAAGGTCTAAGCAACTATAACGTTATGGTTTACGGAGAATTTGGGAGTACCTTTAAAAATAAAAGTGTATAAACATATGATAGGATTTTGGAACAAACTGGTTAACCAAAGAGACGTTTTAACTTTATCACAAAGCGTATATAATTGTTTACAATTTGATACTACTGTAAACAACTATGAAAATTCATGACTCAGTTGTACTACAAACACTATAGATGGATGTGGATTAGCTGATATTTATTAATAATCCAGTAAATGTTAATAGGAACTGGTTAATCGCTAAGGTTGAACAAACATTAACAGATCAATTTTACTAAGACTGCAGAAAAAAAATGAATCTAGTTCAAAAGATAGTTTATATAAATTCCTTAAAGATAACGTTTCATTTGAAAAATAGTTACTCCTAGATAAATATATTCCATTACAAATATTAAAATGTACAACTTACCAATTTACCAATTAAAACTGGCCGATGGGCAAATAGTGTAAACAAAAGAAGAAGAAAGAACATGTACTTTATGCAATTATATAGTCATAGCTGATGAATTTCATTATATCTTTCCATGCGAATATTTCCTTTCTCAGAGAAAACAGTACATAGCTGATATTCCCAAATATTCCTAATGGTATGAAAGAACGTAAAGAAAAACAAATATATTTTTCCTAAATATGTTTATCGAACTCTCAATGCAAAAGCATAACCCCTGTCATCTTGATATATTATTAATGCATAGTTTGTAATATGTTTCATCTCTTGTTCACAGTTGGTCGTATTTTTAGAATAAACGTGTCAAGTTTCTCGTTTCTACTTAGGATAATTAAGTTCTATTCACCAAGCGTGTTATGTCTTTATTAAAGTATTCAGATTTTCACGTTGTTTCTTCACTAATTGTTCTGAAAATATAAAGAAATAAACTACAAAGGCAAACGTCTCTCCCTTCAATATTGTTACTCAAAAGCATTTCCAAAACCTTTAAGAAATTATATATCGTGATACGTATCGTATCCTGCGTTTCTCGTATCGTGGCACCACTATGTACAACACACTATTAACACTTCGCCTCGATATGTCCATATACTCGCCATCAAATAGCATTACATTTGATAAAACGTCAAACGGTTAGTACTTATATCATATCATAAATGCATTACATTAACTCTGCCCAAATATCCCAGCATCTGAGCGTATTCATCAATAGATAACATGATCTAACACAAACGTGCAAGAATTACGGTTTTGACACCTAATTGTGTTGATTCACACGATCGCACATGCATGTACGTACATACACACCATATGAACAAGAATTCTCACAGATTCATACCTGATTACTGAAACGTACGTACGGTGATCACACATTTCTGTCATTGGTGCCGCACCATCAAGACATGCACGAACTTAACTAGCCACACGGTAAGCACTGGGCACCAGTCAAAGACAGTCAAATAGGTGCATTTACAGAGTAGTAGTCCAATCACTAGGTGTCAGTGTGTTTGACTGATATGGATACTGATGCTGATTCCAATAGAATGTGTACAAACTCCTTTCAATAACTTAAGGGTACGTTGAAATCACCGTAGTAAGTTACTTATATTTACAGTAATGTCCCAGTAAAGTCTTCTCTTTTTTTGCAACGTACCTTCAGGTGAAGGAAAGCTTTCAGTGTGTGTGCAATACCACAGTGATCACGACATACCGGAATTTCTACTTAGTGCGAAATTCAGCATTACATAGTAACACCTCTTTGCTGGTTTCTCCCCCAGTTAGTTGGTGGATTACTTTGTCTCCAGATATGTCCTTAGTATCCACCTATAGGTAGTCTACCACTAGAATAATCGATTCAATATGAATACGAACATAAACAGTTTGAAGTGCTCGGCAGCACTTACCTACTCAAATCAAGGGCCATAACTCCAGCTATCTTGAGATTCATCCGTCCCATTTTCATTGAAGTAGCTATTCGAAATATACACATTCGTGATATATAGCTACATGTTGTACGAATATCTATGTTATGAATATGTTGTATCAATGTCTATGTTATAAATATGTTGTATCAATAACTATATTATAAATATGTAGTAAAACACTCATCTATGAGAAAATAGATTATGTAACTGCTTCAAACGGATTGTAGTGCAAATCTGCACGTATAAAATCGAAATGCTTTCTTGCATTGCAAGCACATTCCATATTACAGGCATTCTGGTGAACCCGAATATTTTCCAGATTATCTCTCACATCTACGAAAGTATATCCTTTAGCTGATCAATACTTGGACGTTACACGTACACCTCCACCTGTTATTTGGGTTCCTGTGCCATGGTTGTCTTGAAGATGGTGAACGCCGACGCGAATATGGCCACGAGGTATAGGAAGAAGAATAGTCTGTCCAGGACGAGGGCCATGACCTTCCACTCTCTGGACACTCGCTCCTTCGTCTCCCTCTCCATCGACTTGTCCGTCATCATCTTCAGATGCCGCTTGATGTCCCGGACTTCCGACTCCAGGGCAGAAAACTGATGACCTAGCGACCCTTCGGACTCGCTCGTCATAATGGTGTTACCATTGGCAATGGTCCTCCATCCGTCTTCGTTCTGCAGCTCGAAACAACCCACCCGGTCGTACTTGAACTCCGGATGTTTCTTCTCGTAATTGTTCTTCACGTAGGGAGCGCTCGTCGGTGCAGGCGCCTCTTGTTGTTCATCTGTCTTGTCCACTAGTTGATGACGCATGCAGAAGATCCGAGCAAACACATCTAACATTATCTGCAGGAGATGACAGCAATAATATATTAAAGCATGTGTGATGGTTAACACGACACGAATGATAAAGTGAACAAAAATAGTCAAAGAGAAAACTAAATATTCTAAAGTAGTTTCTACAATATGTAGTTAACGCCTAAGGTCAGTTTTCGTGCCTATTTCGAATACAACCATTATGATATAGTCATTCAATCTTATAAAGATATCTTTACCCGAGTAACAGATTTCATGCAATTCCTGGTTACCCTTTCAATAAGCTCTCTTATCTACTAAGAGACAGGTAGCGCTCGCTTTGCTGATCGCTATGATACACTACTAAGAGAGCGCTACCAGTCTCTTACTAGATAAGAGGGTTTCGTGAAAGGATACCCTGACTCCTAATGCACTGAACCTTGGCAGATCTATACATAATGGGTGGCTTACTATATCAATGCAGGATGTGCTGTAGAGCGCTAATCTATAATGGCGGTAATTACTCACTGATTTCAAAAGACGAGGCACGGTGGAGCGAGACCCTCGGTAGTACAGGTTGACGACGATCACCGACAGCAGGGTGGACAGCGTTATGAGAACCATGTTCAGACAGTAATACGCCCCTGAACAAACATACCAAATGGACATGAATGTCGGGAAATAGAAAATTTATACTAGCGTACAATATGTGAAGTATTGATCTGGGTATCGTTTCACAGAGCTCTCTTAGCCGCTAAGGGACCATAGCTCTGTGACAGCTTTGTGAAACGATACCCTGCTTGGCATGTTGAAGTGAGGTACATGTGCATGAGGTATAAGGATGGATGGGTGGATGGTTGGTTGAACGAATGACCTTGGAGAACAGGTATATGGATGGCTGGATAAATGGTTATGAACAGATTGATGGGTGGTTGGTTGAACCGATGGATGGATATATAGGCGGATGCTTGAACGGATGACCGACGATTGGTAAAATGGATGAGGTTGCATGGGTAGGACAGAGTTGATGAGGTTGCATGGGTAGGTTGATGGACAAAGTTGATGTCACTGAGTGCTCAGGTGGAGGAGCGATATGGATGACTGCGTTCAGGAGGGTGTATGTCTCATATCAGGGTCTGTGGCTAAGTGGGGTGAGTGATTGAGAGGATGCTCTTACCAATGAGTGGTATTGACGAGGCAGCTGGGGGTGTTGACTCAGCCAGTAGCAGAAGTAGCACGAAGAACGCCACGAATATGTTCATACCTGCAGCGTCGGAAAATACGTGTTCGATATTAAAACGTAAATTCACTACAAGTACTAATTATTGATAAGAGTTACTTCTATTACTGTTATATGGCATACAGTCTGACAGTTAGCATACCCACCCAGCTGCATCTTGGCCGGAGATTCTGGTGGCAGCCAGAACAGAACCAGCGTTAACGAGGACAGCAAGACACAGGGTAGTATAAGAATGTAGTTATAGAACGCCACTTTCCTCTGCATCTTCAATGTAAATGTCAAATCAACGTATGGCTCAGGGCAGCATGGGTAATATTTTACGTTCCTCTTCGCTGAAGAGTCTATAATATCCCATTCATTGCTTTTTATATAATCTGTCATTTCAAATCCAATGTTTTCATACAAGAAGACCAAATCAAGTTTGGACCCATCATACGTCCACGAACCGAACTTGAGGTTACAAGTCTGTATATCGAAAGGGAAGTGTTTGATGTCGATAGCACAGGAACTCTTGAACACAGCCTGGGGTATCCAGAGAACAGAGCCGTCACTCGAGATCACTGCCAGCGCTTCCCTTTTCTCTTCTAGACGGGTGTCAGCGCTGGAACGGGAAATATGGACGTATGTATGGGTCAATGTCAAAAGGTGGCACCTGCCATTTAAGACATCATCGGTATTTATTGCTTCACAGCTATAACATGATCGTTTTAGATTTAATTGAAGCTACAATTGCAAAGTACATTCAACTGGGATTACATATAATCAATTTTATACCTCAAAATTAATGTCCACTGCTACACAGAACGACGAAACTCGTCTACCCCTGTTTACATGCATTCATACCAAACGACCTTTTGTGTGTTTCTTGTGACATGTTGATTTTCTGTGACGTCAGTACATATCTTACGTTCACTTTTATCCCATCGCCTTTCATCAGGAAAGGAATTGCTTGTGCATGCTTATAATAGTTTCGATTGTCATAAACAACCAATGTTTGATCATGCCGTGTGCATTAACGCAATCAATGATGGCGTGTTTTAATAGTCCTTTAAAGCAGTTAAACAACACATATATTTTAAATGTGCGTTTTACAGCATGACACAAACTATTAAACAACAACCAAACCAGAGTGATACGTGTCAAGATGCTGATCAAAGATAGTTGCGAACATTCTCACGCCGCTGAGTGTGAAATATATATCATCAGGAACACACCCATTTTATACGGTTTGTTTCTAAGATACTTGCATTGTTTTGTTATATATCAACTATTAAATCTACAGTCATATGCAGTAAAGAGTTAAGAACAGCTGCAATAATTATTGCTGAATGAATTGGCCCATCTACCTTACTGCAATATTAAATAGGCAATCTATGTGATAAAGTCTTCTACGTATTTGGCATACGCTGACACAAATGAACCAGCACTTACCTGGATCCATGTCAAGATTCACACACTACTATTGGGTGATACTCTAATATTGAGTCACACACTAATACCAATGTCGACACAGTAGAACTCACTAATTATATAGTTTGATATCTGGTGTCCAAATGGAGTCGCTGGGAACTCGGACTTTGGTGATGTTGTCGTAGTCCGTTGAGTTCCATTGTAAATACATGTCAGTCCACGTCTGAAACAAAGGCAATGGTCAGTCAAGTATTAAATAGAATGGAATGCGCCATCGGTGGATCTGTTTTATCTGTAGATCGCGCTGCGCTAGCAATGGACCACTATAACCAACTGGGTATCCTTTCGCGAAGCTCTCTTATCCACTAAGAGACTGGTAGCGCTCGCTTTGCCGATAGCTAATACACTGATAAGAGAGCGCTACCAGTCTCTTAGTAGATAAGAGAGTTTCATGAAAGGATACCAAGTCTCATAGTAGATAAGAGAGTTTCGTGAAAGAATACCCAGTCTCTTAGTGGATAAGAGAGCTTCGTGAAAGGATACCGTGGACAATACCAGAAATACATCTATGTAACGACTCACTCTACAATAATGCACAATGACTGTAGGTTTGCTTAACTATCCATGGCAGATTGAATAATACGAATTAGGGTAAGGACGCTATCTAGAATCCGTGTGAATGTAAACCGTTTTTCTGACATAATCTACAGTTTGAAGTGTACCACGTGTTTTATAAGACTATCCTGTAGCTGTATTCAGACAGGCCATTGAATAAAACATATTCCTCCGTGATGTATTAGTTATACCATGCCGCGTGTCTTCAGTGGAGCCTGCTTGGCGCCATTATGTCCAGGAATTGACCTCGGACATTGTTTCCGATCTAGGAAATCCTCAGCGGCGGAATAAGTTGGAATTGTTGACAATAAACAGTGCATGGATATTTCCTGCTGTCCAGTGAAGACTCAACACAGCTCTTTGTTTATAATAACGTCACCCAAGACGGATTTCTGTCCGCCCCGGGGCATCATCACCCACAGTGACCTTACTATAGTGTTCTAACTTAAACGTTTGACTTCCATTGATGACTTCCGTACACCTGCATTGTTTGAAGGACGTCGAGAAGCATACGCTGGCAATGTCATAGTATATAATTCAGGAACGAGACTCGGCGAGATTTCCTAGGCTAACTTCAGAAGCCATGCGACAGTTATATCTGGAGAAGTCGTTTAACGTAACGTGAGAACAGGGCTGGAAGAAGAAGCTTCTGGGCACACTCGTTCCACGACACCATGATGGCAGCCTCTCTGACTCAGACTACACACTGAGAACTACTGCTGCGATAGAACATTAAATTTCGGGAGTTTGTTTGAGGAAGGATGAAAGTATATATGAGAGGACAGAGTAATGTTACAGTGATAATGTGGTGCAAAAAACGAAATACAACGCACTGAGCTTAAAATTCGAATTTAGGAGACATGCTGCATGTAAACGATGAGAAAAAAAGCTACACGGAATTCTATGGACACGTGCTATAATAGCGGGTGGCAGTTGACGCATCCTTGCAAATAATTCACGTATTTGTCGGTGTAATTCAGTGGACAATCTCTTCAGGACGGCATGATGCACTCTCACACGTGGATGTGGAGATGATTAATTGCCCTGTCCAGACTTACAACTAGCTTCAAATACAATCCTGCCGTTCTAATTGTAATTAATCATGCATCTCCTGCTACGTGCATTGTTTTCGTACTGATGCAGTGCAGCGAGATGTGAGCGCCATTACCAGGTATGGATACATATAGTCCGGAATAATTACCGCCATGGCTAGTTTACACCTTGACCAGGACACCTTCATGAAAGCATGGCCGCGGATCAAAAGAAACCGACTTATTTGTTTCTGATCGAGAACATCGATAATTATTCATAAACTCGGCAGAACCATGGACCTCAGATTATCCGATTAGCAGAATGAACTATACTACCGAGTGTGGGTGAAGGTCAACATCTAAATGAAATGTACAGTTGTAATATGCATAATGTACATGACAAATCGAGGTAAAATGTCTATTATTGTAGAATGTAAGTCGTGATGACCAAATCGTGGGTAGGCACGATATAACCACGACTCATCAGTAATTGCGTGTAGTTTATCATAATTCCGTAAGTTCCAGTAAATTGGTAAATACCTTGCTATTAATTCTGCATAACCCAGATGGCCCCATATGCTCTGAATTGATCGTAATCTAAGGCTGGGCCCACACACGTGGATCTGAGAATCCTACCAGTAGATATGAAGGATCATATTCCATCAGATACGAGTAGGGCCTATTATTAATAACACATATATCCCTTCAACCACGAAGAGTGGAACATAGTGTAAGCACTGCTCTGCTTACATGTATAAGTATTGCAGATCTAGCACTGACTATAGTAGTGGTGTTCCGATTATCGATAATAATCGAAAATCGGTTGATTACCCTTTAGCAACGCGACAATGGATTATGAGTCGTTACAATCGATTGTCGCTAATAATATTTTATTAAATAGTTCAAGTAAGATTTTCGTTGTATTAACTTCCTGATTATGTTATACTAACATGTTCTTGAAAAGTTGGGGCCACATATTCTATTAAAATAGTTGTTACCTAATATAAAGATCGATGTTATACAGTGGATAGTCAATATAAACGGAATGTTTAAGATATAGCGAAACCAGCTGATCCAACATGGCCGCTTTCGGTGTCGGGCTACTGGATCAAGTTAGGGATTTCTCAGCATTGCTGATGCGCCTGATTGGTATACCCATAGGTTGGAAGTACTTTAGCTTTCTAAAGTATTGAGACAATACAAATGAGAAGTGCAGTTAGTAACGTGGACGAAAGTAACCTATGTGTCAGTGTCGGTTCATAGCGTAACCGGGAACCCATCCTCGAATCACGGAAATCAGGATGCTGATGTGATTGTGAGAGTTTGAGATATCGTTTCCGGATTGATAACTATAAACATCTTCATTATTAAGTTCAACGTCACGATGGTCACAAGGAAGGCTGCGATAGCCATCAGCACATGTGCAGCTTTTGATCACACTCAAGCACAAGGCTGCATCGTCATAATAATATTGAGAATAGTAATAGTATCATTAAATAGTTCTGACGACTTATATTTTTGAAAAAATCAACACAAATGTAAAGAATGCATGCCAACCATTCTTAAAACTGTGTTTAATAACATACTGTAATCAACTGAGACTGGGTGATGAACTGGAATCCAGGACGTAATCCCCTCCAGATTACGGTGTGTTATCAAACACAGTTTTAAGAATGTTTGGCATGCATTCTTTACATTCCTAGCGAATGCAACGGTTGTTTATGTTGATTTTTTTAAATATAAGTGGTCAGAACTATTTAATGATACTATTACTATTCTCAATATATTATTATAACGATGCAGCCTATTCATATGAATCCTGTCACACAAATAAGTTAAAGTCTCCCATCGAGGCAAGATATATATTTGGAGTGCTTACTGGCCAAAGGGTTTAATTTATTTCATCGAATGGCAGTCTTTGAAATAATCACTATTCATGCTTTTTGAGGAAACCCATTGAAGATTTATATAACATAAATAATTATAGGATAACACTTGACTAATTAATGACTTAGTTAATTTACTGTTTTTCATTCAGTTTATTACACGTTTATGTTAATGAATATTTATTCGTATTCACCACTAGTTGTATTCGTTGGAACTCTAGTAGGTCTATCATATATAACAGGGCCGTAGCTAACTATTTTAGCGTAGTGGGTCAGTTGAATGAAAATTACAAAGTGATATCGTGATTTATGAGAAATAACATAGTTGGGATAAGACGACTAGGGGGGCAGCTGCCACCCCTGCCCCATGGCTACGGCCCTGTATAAGACATATAATTATATGATTACTTGGACATACAAAACTTTAAAATTAAAACGTTTAGTATTTACTGTTCTTTTTATGTTTAGACCTAATCGATTATGCAATCAATGATTGATCGGTTGGGTCCATCTGATAGTAACCGATGATCAGTTATGAAATCCCCACCGATTCCCAACACTACTGACTAGTACTGTGGGTGTCTGACAAGCATCGTCAAAGTGAACTTCCTCCTTGGCTATAGAAGTGATCTATGGGTTTTTACAGTATAAACAGGAAACTGTCTTGATCTATGAGCATATCATTATTGTATAAACATGAACATATCTTCATTAATGAGCATGTAGTAAATAAGCATGTGCATATTTTGAAAGACTCGACAGTTTTACTTCAAGATAATAACAAAATTACAATTCCAATACCATAATTTCGCTCTTGGTCTACATTTACATGTCTATGTGGTCTACACATGTATATTTACGTCACACGCGGTAGAACAGTTATGGATATGCCTGGCATGTTTAAGGGAATGCTTGAATATATAGGCCTACTTCAGTATATATATAGTACGACACTGTTTAGGATCTATTGAACAACCAGGTCAATGTCCTGCCTTACGTTATTCATGCTATTTCCATATTTGAATAAGTAATCTGAAATAGTTGCATCGCATTCATTCATAATCTTGACAGTTATAGAGAATATCTACCATTGAAGTCAAGTGGAGTTATAATCCTAAACGATAATGATCCATTTATATGGCACTTTGATATGTTTATTTTTAACTGGAAATTTCTTTATCGAATAATACTGAAGTAGATTTCGACTTTACTGTAGATTTACCGGTTCTACAAGAAGACAGTGACGAGGCGTATAATGTCTTCCTAGACAGCTGGTTTTGAAATGGCATTTTAATGACCATACTATTAGTTTATCGCCAGTTACCAGCAGAAAAGGAGATAATGCGTGTAAGTGTACGTATACGTTGATAGTGTAAGTCCCTGAAGTTGTGCCCTTCAGATAATGTAAACGTAACATGCTGTTAGTTGGCAACATATTTCACAAAAACATTGACTTGTTTCACAATATACTAGTAATAGAAAACGTAGGTGAAGCAATGTTTCTACAGTGTACGTTCTACATTACTATTCGTCGTAGTAGTAGTAGTAGTAGTAGTAGTAGTAGTAGTTGTTGTTGTAGTAGTAGTAGTAGTAGTAGGAAGTTAGTTAGGTAGTAGTAGTAGTAGAAGAAGAAGTAGTTAGTAGTAGAAGAAGTAGTTAGCAGTAGTACCAGTAATAGTAGTAGTAGTAGTAGTCGTTAGTAGAAGAAGTAGTTAGCAGTAGTACTAGTAGTAGTAGTAGTAGTAGTAGTAGTAGTACTAGTATTGGTAGTAGTAGTAGTAGTAGTAGTAGTAGTAGTAGTAGTAGTAGAAGAAGAAGTAGTTAGTAGTAGAAGAAGTAGTTAGCAGTAGTACCAGTAATAGTAGTAGTA
>JAUTBQ010155009.1:0-13444 GCA_032361185.1 Lepetodrilus ovalis | reverse complement strand
CAAAAAATAAAAATGGGGTCCACATCTGACCCAGCCTTATATCCGAATCCGCTCTGTATCGAACAGCCTTATATAGACGGGGCACTGTATTTAATACAATAGCTTTCACTGATACTTCCCAATGCTTTTTATGTGACATCTGCAGTTGATAAAGCTTATTATATACTAATTCAGGCAGATAATGGTATATTGTGTTTGGTTACAACTTTCACCAAGTACCAACTGCAGACCAGTTCAAGGAGGAACAGAAAGAGAAAAATGGAAATCGTGTATTCATAGAAAATTATATTGGTGAAAGTTTTTATGATAATCTCTTACAAAATTACACAACCATAATAAGATACTTGATTGACACGCACACCACAATGGAACAGCAATTCCACTAAAAAACACAATGCTCCTTAACACAATGCTACGCTAACAAACAATGGTAAAACACTCCACTAACACAATACTCTCCACACATTAGGTAAGAAATGTGATGTGTGTCCTAGTGTATGCTAGTCTGTAGCACATCTGAGAAGAACAGTGGACTGAGATCTAATGTACGTGTTCTGCATTCTTTACATGTTCATTCTTTCTTTCTCTTGACAACCAATTTCAATACAAAATAATTATTTCTCAAATTAAAAATCATATATAAACACAATTTTATTCTCAATCTCTACCATACTAAGAAAAATTACCTCGGCAGAGTTATAAGGCTAGCATTTGGTGTGTATATTGTACTAGTTTGGCCACATGCACACCCAACAAATAGTCTAGCATACCTAGTACGTTAAATACTAATTTACAGCTTTTGCAGTGCACAATTCTCACAAAACTAATCAGTTGCCAAAATCAAATCAGCCATACATATATTTCTTCTTGTAGTTCAAATGTTATTTTTATTAGTTTTGTCCTTTTGTTGTTGGCAAGTATTTTGCAATATATTCTATGATCACTGATTATTTCTTTACAGTTCTCTCAGACCATGGTAAAGTTGTTTATGCCAGACTTATCGTATTTGTTAGATTACAGATTTCTTTCACCACTAGGGGATGAATCAGCAAGATATGAATACAAATCTAAATTACAAGCATAATTCTGTTTAGTTTTGACAGCATACATTTCATCAGAAACATTCTTTGTGACAGTAACAGATATAAAATTTAAGCTAATATTAATATGAGGAATATCATTTGCTATGGATAAACTGAAACTGAAATTGATGCGATGAAGCACACAACCCATTAGCCGGTTAGCTGACACCATTGTTGCTCACATGACTCAGATTTGACTCTCTCTTTTTTTTCCTTACAAATTATGTCTGTTTGATGGAAGCGATTCATAATGATTCTGATATTTAATGAGTTTTAGTTATCTAAAGGGGTCTAAAACATTATCATTCACACAATATTTGTTTACACTAATATTAATTTTATCACACAATCAACAGTAGAATTTATATCTGTGAAATCTAGAAGTGATGGGTCTGTAATCCAACAAATATATTAAGTATGGCCTTGTTGGATTCTATATTTTGATGTTGTTATGTGACCTTTTCGTTCTATCTGATGAAGTTTTTATTATTGTGTTATTTGGTAGTATGCAGCGATACAAGACAACAACTATTAATTTTTTTTTTTTTTAAAGTACCCACCTATTTATTCTTTTGTTTAAAAAAAGCCAATGCTGAAAGTAATATCAAAATTGCAGAGCGCTAAATTTTTACCGCAAGTTTTGCAAATCTCTAACCATATTGAAATTATGGTGCATTCACAGTACGTAACCCAGTATGAGTTGATGTCACCACTCCACAACTATGTTTTCTGTAGCTGTCACTATTATGTCTTGTGGTTGGGTTGGAAGATCTGTTCCCAGCAAAGATAATGGAGGTCTAATTGCTTTTACATGATGTCTCTATCTACATAATAACAGTCATCCATAGAATGACAGAGATACTATTTGTACATGTATAGTAGTAGGTTGTAGACTACCCTTCTCAGTGTAGAGAATAGATAAGTGTTATTCTTCAAACATAGTGTAATGGATGAGAATGGTATGTCATGGCAACCTAATTTTCCTTATTATGCATATATACATTATCAAGAACTGAAATCATTTATGAAGTTCATTATATGTACATGATGTGTTCACAATAGTGGGGAAAATATACATTTGTAGTAAATGTTTTGCTGATACTATCACCCTGATTCAGTCTTCAGATTGGTAGTACATGTAGTTCGATTACTAGCTATCTTGGCATAGATACTTAGTCACTGACTGTAGTATAGTGAGTACTTCTAATAACTTTACAACAGCAGAGTTTTCAAGCTTTCTATTTCCTCTCCTCTGCCTGTCAGCTCAAATAGAAATAATACAATGTTTCTGTCTTTGTCCTTGGATGTACTGTGGTTCTAGATGAAAGAAGCAGATTGACAATAGGATATGTTTGTATAGACTCACCATGATCACTACCACAGCATCTTGACAGTAACATCTTGGACATTGAATAGGTAGTTACTTCACGATAGCCAGATGTTAGAATCATTTCAAAGATTACTATATGTTTCATTGTTCCAGTTCAATGTTCATTTCAAAGTTTATCACAAATGGGTGAAAGATTCCCACAGAGATGTTAAACTCTATATAATCACACGCTCCATTTCCAAGTATCGTGTTAATGCTGAGGTATAGGCTACACCAGGAAGGGTTTCCACTCGCATATCCTGTATCTGTTCATACCGCTCAGTTTAGCTGGGTTACACTCGTACTGTACCACATCCTGGTTACTTCTGCCTCCTCATCTTTACATTTTCACATTTCACTGTTATTTTACTTCACACGGAATAGTTCAGTGTAATACTATTGCACATAGTTTGATGGTAAAACAATCCATGTGATCATCCTCAAGATAAAGGCTAATAATCACAGAATTTTTCTCTGATCATATTTGGTAGAATTTAAGTTATTAAATCATTTATATTCAATTTGGGTAAATATTGACAACAAAATGTTTTCAGCAATTTGAAAAAGGTGGAATTCCACAATACCCCTATGTTATCTATTCTTTGAATCTGGAAATTTGATGTTTAGCTGAAGATCCACTCAAGCTGATCCTTTGGTCTTCATCAGTTTCTTTATTGTCATTGTATTTCTTCAATATATGCATGCAAAATTGTGAATATACCACTGCAATAAACTTATTTAATTTCTTACTAGATGTGGATTATGGGTATATGTATGCATGTATGCTTTTTCCTCATGTAGTACATGAATAAGTTGGGAGGTTTCATTAAATCGTTAAGTAGAAAAATATCAATACACTACCCTTTTCTTGATAGGATGTTCAATTTTCCGATGGTTTATTACTATGAACAGATGTAACAAAAACTAGATTTAAAAACAAAAATAGAATTATTGATAGTAAATATGTTGCATCAAGGAGCTCTCAAAATCTTTCCCATCTTCCTATAAAAGAATAACTTCCAGGTTTGTCAGGTGTGATATATTTGTTCATTAAAATGCTCTAGTTATCTTTAAAAAGGCTGATAATAGGTATTATTTATTTGCATGTATTTATCAGTGGTTTTCATATAACATTTATTATTTTATAATATAAATATTAGGGAGAACAGGCTAGAACTAACCATAAACAAGTTAAAACTCAGTACTTAGTTTGAAAATAACCTAATCCCAAAGTTGCCAAACATTTTTAGTACAACCATCATTTTCTATTTTGACTAAAATTTCACATCCAAAACATGAGTTGAGCATGAAATCACTCAGAAAGGTTCTGTGACCTCAGGGCTTGGTGGTCACTAGGGTGACAAGAGAATAGTAGGAATTTCACAATTGTAGAAAAAGTGGCAATACCGTATTTAATAATTGCAGTTGATGTTTAATTTAATATTGTAGGCACACAATAATGAAAAAATGTGTGATATTACAACAAGTACCCAGGCCACAACAACTACCACTTCTACTTCTACTACTACTACAACTTCAACTTCGTCATCTACAAGCAACCCTCAGTCTCAGAAGCAGGGACGTAAATGTACTTCGGTGAGCGGTACCACTGGCATGACTATTGGGAATGATACCGATTGTGTTGCAACTACTTCCAATGACCAAGAACTAAATACTACTCCTAGCACGACCACTAACAACAGTACCATGGCAGCTGTCGCTGATACTAATACTACTCTTTCTGAAGCATTAACTCCGACTACTAATCCTACTTCTATGGTGGAGAACCATCCTACACATAGCAATGTGGTGACCAGAGTAGCCAGGCTTCAGACATCACCGCTAGTGCATGAAACGCCAGTCGTGGCCACGCCCCCTTCCACTGCACCTGCTCCACGTGACTCGGTCTCTCAATCCACACATCACCGCGGCAACATTCCATATCACATAGATAGCGCCGGTCACCACACTGGTTTGAATGCTGGGAGATCTGGACCGGCACCAGATATTGTCCAAGGGGACATTTGTGAAGTAATTCCCGTGTTTCTCTTCGTGTTGTTCCACTGAACACTGTCCTCGCTGACTGACTATCTTTGCGCACTTTGTGTGATAGATTACACATGAGTGAGCAGACACACGCATGCATGTATTTCTTATGCCAATACAAACTTGGTTACATCGTCCAGTCCCAACAAGAATAATAGCAATCAGGAGACAAACTAGTTTATGTTATATCTTCAATGTTCCTGCTGTAGGTCTTCAGGTTGCAGAGTCTGGAGTCTTGTGACAGAGAGCCTACCCCAGCCAGCATCAATGTTTGCGGAAGTTAACTTTCCAAGTTGGTTACGATAGGATGTGCTGTCTATACAGTTCTCATTCTTGGTTCATCAGTGCCAGCCAGGCTTGCTGCAATGCTATGTGCTACAGGTCTTTCTTTTGATAAGTTACGTTAAGCCAATGACTGTTTACTCATGTTGTAAACTGGCAAGAGAAATAATCTTGAAAGTAGATTCTTTTTCATAATCTCCACTGGTTAGGACAAGAATATAGTCTTTGTATGATAACAATTGATAGAAATATGATATATTCATTGCCAGATATTGCAATTTCACATTACATGGACAGCTTCCAAAATGGCCTCTGTTATATTCCAAAAACTTGATGTCACCATCTGGGTTAATATTTTTACAACTCCACTGGCCCAATGCAAATTTTACTTTCAACTCAAGAAATACTCGTGGAATTGAGTGCATCTTGTATGACATTGAGAACTGGCAACAATGCCATATAACATTCACCATATTGCATGAGACATTGAAAGCACGATAATGTCTGCCACGAGATATTTACTGTCTAGGCTATTAGATCTCTATTTAGTTAAATACTAATGTGTATTTGCAATACGTATCAAAATAGAAACTACATGTATATGTGTATCATCTATTTCATAGAAATACCTGCATAGCTAGTTTGGCATGGAAATACCCAAATCAGTGTGTATACAAACAATTGATAGAAAGATGGAAAGAGGAGAAAATTTATGTTGCACTGAAATCTATAAAAGAGTGTGCTCAAGGTGCGAAACAAATATTAAATTACTGGTAGATTAGATGTAAACATTACTAGATAGATGAAGTCGATGCTATTTCAAATTTATGTAAAATAAATAATCGAGAGTAGCGAGTCCATTATTGTTTGATGTCACAGTGGGAATCTTTCAAACATATGTGATGATGAATATTTGATTTTGATATAAATGGGTTAAAATTAAATGCAGCATGAAAAACATGCCCAAAAAGGTTTGATAAAACTGAAGTATATGTTTGAATACAGAGAACGACATAACAACCATTGATGAAATGGAATTAATAGTTTGGATGACTATGTAATGGTAAAACATATTCAAATTTATGATATAAACCAATGTCCTTTAAACTGATAAGATGAGATGCCCAGGAGCAAGAGTGACTAGATGTTTAAGGTTTGGTGATGAGTCAAATCTGACATATTGAGTTGAAAAATTCACACAATCAAGCAAGATTTGCTTGACCGTGAGGTTGTCGTTACATTCAACACACCAAGATTAATAGCAAATAGGTTGTGATCGGAGTATGAAACAATTCCCTGTATTTTACAATATAAAAAGGACCAATTATACATGCATGTGTGTGTGTCTTAAATAATATTCTTGGACTCCTTTTTGTCCTGTTGTGGCAACGTTGTGAAACATCCTTTGTGAACTGTATTTAGTATGCAACATGTTGTGTTATCGTGGTGGAGCAGTTCACTGTTTCACTCCATCAAGTCCTCTGTGCACGTCCATGTTTGTAGGTTGTACTTAATTTCAATAAGTTTTCTATTTTCATTTTTCATTTGTGCTTGGTAATAGCTTTCTTTCTCAGGCTTTCTTTCTCAGGCCATGCATGCTAAATCACTCTTTATCCATTTGAATTGTAGTTGGTCATGCATTAACATATAACATACATATTTTGAGCTTGCATTTTTTTCTGATGAAAGATTATCAAGGCTGTCCTTTATAAGAAAATTGCTGAGATGATTTGAGTGCGTCACTTTGCCGAAACTGATGACCGTGTACATGGACTGAATGTGAAACACCCAGAGACTCTATGCTGCTTAGTGGCTTGATGTTGTAACCACTATGCTTAGTAGTTTAATTCTTGCTACATCTGTATTCTTAAAATTAGCACTTTTTCACTTTATTACCATTATGACAGACATATTTTGGCTTGGCTTGTCACACAAGTATAGCTTGGCTTTCCAGACTAATCTAATACTACCAAAGTAATATTTGTTTGTTTACTTATTAAGATATTTTAGATGGTATCAGAATCATAAGTTTAGTTTCCGTCACCAGTTTCTATCACTGTCGTGCCATCAAACCTGTGAGTGCGTATTAAGAGGCAAGCTTTGAAACTCCAGTGACAAGCAAACTTTGTGATATTCTGTGATGTCTACATCATACATAATTCAGTTGAAACAGAGCAATGATTAGGCAGATAAGATCAAGTAGTAGTTTTCTCTGTGTCGTACAGGTGCTGCTCCAATAAGAACATGAGCTGAATCCATTACACAGCGAGGCCATGATTTTACTGCATCCTTCAATTCTAGTGCTTTTTATTTCCAGAACTCCACTGATGGGATGTGCCTGGACACTGGGGAAGGTATGTGTGCAAACAAACAAACTAGGGAGAGGACTTCCATAAGTGTTTTTACTTTTGTCTGATCCCATTGAAATAAAATAAAAATGGTCCAAATGGGTTTTCTTTTGTAGTTGGCTCCAGAAGCAATATTATGTATTAGTTTCAGCTCCTTTACGTCTTTTTCACCGGCACATTGTTTGTGTGGTTATATTATCTGGAAAAGCATAGACATCGCTTCTGTTATTAAGTACCTAAGAAGATTATGTTTATTACAAATAATGTTTTATCCTTCTGAAATTATTTATATCCATAAGTGCTGCAGTTTGCCATCATATGTGGTGGCACATATTAAATTAGTTACATTTTATGGTACAGTGTATTTCAACCAATTGAAATTTCCACCCTCATGCCACAAATTCTTACCATTTTGAAAAATAGTTGCAATGTAGCCTACCCATTGACAACTTTCCCTATTCTTATATCTAGACAAAATATTGTGAGTCTATACTCCTAGTATCTAATATGTCATGAGTACATTTTGATTATTGACCTTTTTGTAAAAAGGGCCAGAATATATTACTAAGATGAATTTATGTGACTGTTTCACCATTGTTGATGTGTTACATTTGTGTAATCTCCAGGATTCCCATATGGAACTGTAATTGCTGTGGTCCTCATCTTTCTGGCTATATTCGGAGGTATTGGAGTGTGGGTGTTCTACGCCTACACACACCCTACGTCCGCGTCCGGGATATGGATGATGGAGGTAAGTCGTATTCTGAGCCCAAACCTCAGTACGATCTCGTGTTCTAGTTCAAATTTTATTGAGCATGAAATTGTACTTAAAAATAGAGTTTTGTCTTCTCTTAGACCAGCCAAGAAAAAAATGTATTGGTAGAATCTATATAGAAATTATTTTAATGAATTTGCTTTGGATTTTTTTTTTATGATTAATAATTATGTCTATATGGATGTGTTAATACTTGATGTGTTAATACCAAACTTGATATTGGAACTGATAGTGTTGCAGTATTACCAAGACATCAATGAATGTTTAATCATGTATCAGTATGGATTGACCTCCACAGAATATTGCAATATCTGTGTGCATGTGTATATTTTTTATATATATTTCAGCATCGACCAAGTCAGATGAAGGCAAAAATTGCTAATATCCAATTCTGGAAGTCAAACACACCAACAGGAACAAAATACCAAGTGGAATCCACAGCATGAGATCTTCAAAGGGGAACAACTCTCATCAACAAACGAACATTGAAGCAAGATAATCTTACCAAGACTTAGTGATGATTTAGGTCACATATTTTTGTTTAATTTGGTACATCTTTTAATCCAGTGTGACAGCTGGCTGGGTTTATGAATGATAACAAATGATAAATCTACCTTTTTCATGAATTCCATTTCATGGCATTTTCCCCCCTAAATTCTACGTGATTATTGTTATATTGATCTCTGTTCTAAAGTGATCTGTAATTTTCAAAATGTAAATTATATTTGATCTGAAGGGCAAATATGATCTCCCACCACTTTCTCCCTATTTTGATAAAATTATAATTCAAAGACTTGCCCATATGTGTGAGATCTGAATGTTTGGTATTATCAAGTTTGTGCAAGGATTTCACTTTACCTTTGTTATATATGTAATTGTGTTAACAGTTTGCTGTGTCTGTTGTTAGGTAATCAGAAAACTTTGATAAACCAGGTTGCAGAGCTCAGGATGAGATCAGATTTACTTGCGTATTTTTAACATCAAACCACATTGAGCTTTCGCATGACTGTTTTATCAACTATTTCAAACATAGAGTTATAAAAAAAATATACATATGTCTTCGACAGTTTTATTTAATTCATTATATGCTTGTATCAATATCTGATTGGTTATATATTATATTTCTGTCAAGTCAATTATCTTACTAACTCCTTACATGAGTAATAGTAACAAAGTTAATCTATAAAGCCAATAATGTTTATTGTTACGGTTCTTTCTGTAACATTTAGCAAAGCACATGACATTTTATTTTGACATGATCAGTTTTAACATAATGAGCTCTGCGATGTGGTTTAGTCAAATGTTTTATGTGTATTTGTACATAGAGAATGAAAGTGGATGGAAACGTTAAGGTAATCTGTGATATTGAACTTGGGCAGATAGACCAGCTACTATGAAGAGAAAACTGGCCGGCAGACACTGAGAGTAGGCATACTGACAAGTTCAGCCGGAATATTGCCACGTACACCAGTAGTTTACTCTTCTCTTTATACTTTTCTTTGGACAACAATAATTTGTAATAATATGGTTATATCAAATTTTTATTGAAACAATTTTAACGAAGTTAAGTTTTTTGGGTCTGAGCTGACTTACAATTTTTAATTTGTTGTCATAATCTGTTGATTAATAATTTGTTCTGGAAATAAACTATGACAAGTTTTATGTACCACCTATCATATACATACGTTTACTGCATTATTGATGCATGGTCGCAATTGCTCTTATTGCGTTACAGATTTTACACCTACAAATTAATTTATCTTAGTCAGAAAGTAATGTGCCATATGGAACGATATATTTATTCTACTTTTATGATTTTTCAATATGGATATCCATATATCTAGATTGTGTCCACAATGTTTTAACATTAAAGTAATTTATTAAGAATTTCTTTTTGTATATAATTGAACTGTAATTTATGTCTTTTTCCATGCACAATGAGATTGACAGACTCTATGCATACCATAACATATTATCTACACCTGGGTGTGGTGTCACTGACCACACTTACTTAGTTTTACTTGGCATATGTGAAACCCTGTCACATGCAAGGAATTGTTTTACTGTTTTATGTTCAATCACATTTTTTCCTTGTAGTCATTTATACTTGTTTGGTCTCCCTAAATTTCTCATTGAAATTAAATTGATGATCATTGTTTCTTCAAATATATTCTTGCCAATAGTAAAATATTATGAGTGTATCCAAAAATATCATACAGTATTTCTTTAATTAGGTAATGTAGAATTAAAAAATCTATTTACATGCTTTAACTAACTACCCTGACTGGAATTAAGTCATAAATCACTCGTCTTCGTCTACGACAGAATGTGAACAATGCAGTATTGGTGTTTATCAATATTGGAACAAAAAACAAAGACAGCTATTAGAATCTCATACCATTTTGATATCATATCTGTATACTCAGTTTTTTACTACTCAGAAATTAATATAAACTGCATAATGTCTAGTAGTCTTTTACAGCTTCCTTTTATTCATCACAAATACATTGTATCATATATAGCTTTTATTAACATCACTTTCCTCACAATGTTGCATTTTATAGGTATTCAAGCTGATAAGTGGTGTAATTACAAACTGTATCTGTGCTATGTATTTAGTTTCTAGTTGGTATTTCGTTCGAGGCCTTTTGCACAAATGAATGTTAGCTTGAGCATATAATACTGGTACATGCTCACACCTTGACTTGTCCCGACTGTGTATGCCAGTGCAAGTGGTGTTCCACTGTGGGGTCTATGATGTGGTTCCAGGACAGACCAGGTCCTCCCATTCCTGCCCACCGGGAACCTGGTAAACCTCCACACTCAACAGCACCAGCATACAGAACCTGGAAGATTTGGATACAATGTCTATATGCAGTAACTTATCCCCCTTATTTAATCTGGAACCTGTTTCACGACACTCTTGTAGGCTACAACTATTGTAAGGTCGACCAATGCTTTCTATTGTGGCGGGAGCCCAGTTACATCTATTGTAGCGCTACAAGAGCATCGTGCAACAGGCCCCAGTACTAGCCCTGGCGTCTGGGGCTTATTGTAGTATATTGTTGTTCGAGGTTCTCTCCATCCCAGAAACATGTCAAATATCACCTAGATACTGTGCAAATGACATGAAATCAAAAAGTCGAAAAAGAAAAAAAAGCCATGAGATATTGGCACCCCAGGATTTATCTTGCACTGGTCCAACACTGGTCTGCAGCCATGTAAATGTATAGGTAGGCCCAATGTATCAAGATAGTGTTAGTTCTGGTTGCTTTCTGCTTTCATCATGCATGTGCATAATCAAAAATATTGAGGAACACGCCTGCCCTAGCCTAGAACATTGCAGCGAAATAATTAATTTATTGATTTAATAGGTATGATTTTTCTGTTTAGTATGCACAAGTAAACTATAGTTCTGTTGTATTTTTTTTTGTTTCCCTTACAAGATACGAATTAATGTTGATTTTAAATGGTGTCTGATGTTAGATCTGTGAAATCTTTTATTTTGTTTATTATCACCGTTACGTTTGAGTTGTCGAGGTATCTACTAGGTTTTCAATAATCATCAATAATTTTTGTAATCAACATACATATCATGTTTGTTTGGTCCACATATTATAAGTGTGTGTGTGTGTGTGTGTATATAATTACGATATATATATATATATATATATCAACATTATATATATATATGTATGATTATTGTCAGCATACGCAGAGTTGTCGTGTGGTGCACTGAGCAGTCATTCCTGCGAGGATGAGGAATGGACAAGTGTATATGTACATATGCCGTCCCACAGCACGACAGCTAGGTACAGGAGGAAAACCATTTGCAATAACATGTGTCTGTCCAGACTCGTAAAGTCCTGGACCCGCCAGACCTCGATGTTAACCACACGTAGATTAAAGTATGGCACGCAGAAAACAAACACTGCATATGAAAGAGACTGGCGTTGTCGATCGACTGGAAAGTAACGAAAATATCTGTATCAGTGATACTTTCAGCATGCGATTATTTTGTTAATGGGAACAATTGTTGACAATGTCTTGTGTACAGTGAATACTTCAACCTCTGGACAATGTCCATCCTGACTACGATATTTGTATATATTGGACATTCATGGTGTAAATTTTGTGGAAATGGATCTTATTTTTGTATCTGTTGTGATAATTATTCTGTGCGACTGATACCAAACATGGAACTATGGAATTGGCCCTAACGAGGATCGTTACATTCTCGAGGGCGCCCATGTAAACTTTGTGAATGTCCATTTTGATATTACATGTGGTAATGCCAGATGAATTACATTCACTCGTTTAGTGACAATTTGAAGGGGTCTTATTTATAATAGAATATCCTTGTTTCCGGGTCAGTTGTATTCACATCATAATTTTCGAAAGTAGAAATTATTCGTTTCCATCATGTGTTGTGATTGGCTATTATTTCCAGTGTCCAGTCACATGGTAAATAGTCACAAATGGGTGAAAGAGTCCCACAGCGACATTAAACTCCACGATCACTCACCGACATGGTAAATGTATCTGACTGGTCGACTGTCAATGTGGAGGTGTGTAAATTAAGTAATGACCCTGGGTAAGTCAATGGCCTGGTAACAAGGAATATTGTAAAATACATTTATGGATTGTGTTGACGACACAACATATTTTACATTTAGTTTATGTTGACATGCTAGCATGCACTCCCCTTGTAATGGTTGTGCTTAACGATTTGCTGGAACGTATGGCAGAGTGTTAAGAAGGATGATGTTATGGGTGTATTCGGCAACATGTATTGAAGATAATCTTTTCTTTGCTTTTTTCCCCCAGCATGTAAGAGTATTTTCCAACATCAATGAAGTTTTCATTACAATGCTTATGATATCCATTTATTTGGAATTGTCAATCCCGTCCAGTTGGTGTATGGTGTTTTGTACTTCAAGAAATTTCAATGTATAATGGATATCTCCCATAGCCTACTAGTTTGCCAATATATATTGGATATCTCCCCTCGCCTTCTAGTTTGCCAATGTTTAGGCTGTAATGATTATTTACACAATTCTGCATCTCAAATGATTGTAAATCTTACATACTGTAATTATTCTAATAATTCGAACACCTAAATTAATGACCATATTATTTATTTGCATACCCTAAAAATACAAACGTGACCACTTTTTTCAAATATTAATTCTTTAAATATTTGAAGTAATTTTTCAGATTTTTGATTTTCTTTTAAAAAGAAAATCCTTTTAGTTTGTGTTTACGATTTCAATTAGAACCACATTTTATACTTTAATTTGGTTGTCCCTAAATTTACGAATACATATCATTTTCAATTTTCATCCTTTTCTAATAATTCAAACTGCTACAAATTTAATTATTTTCTCCTCTTCAAATTATTAGAGTAATTACAGTAGTTTGTTTTGTCTGATCTTCACAGCTTGATTCAGTTGGTTGGATGGTTTGTAGGGGTGTAACGATAAGTCGATAAGTCGACCTATTGCGATAGTGTGTGTCCCGATAGCAATCTATCGATAGCAAT
>JAUTBQ010154998.1:0-13444 GCA_032361185.1 Lepetodrilus ovalis | reverse complement strand
ACTCATACAGTAAGTTTCAATGTGCCAATCGCTAATCTAACCACGGAGTTTATATTCAAACATAGATTATAAAACTTGGTACGGTTTTTATGAGAGAGGCCCTTCGTCTCCATATAGCGGATAGCAGAAGCATTATGGAGACGAAGCTACTTTGTCTAGGTGCACCGCTGGTCGTACTCCATGTACTCGTAAGTTAGCCCATACAAGGATTTCTCTTATTATTGTGATGCTGCAAACAATGGTTACGGTAAAGTGATGATCTGGTCATTTGGCTGATGGTTTGGTTATAGATATAGCCTCAATCTAATTAATTCTATACGAGAGTTTCACTCCCGAAATATGAACGTACGTACGTACAACATCGTTGTTGAACGAATGTTCATATATTTTGGAAGCGAAACATTCGTACTTAATTTTAATTAGATTGGTGTTGCCTTTGCTTTAAAAAAAAGCTTCAGATAATTCCTGGCAAACGAGATGGCAAAGTGTCCTTGGTCCACCAGAATACAACATTGCCCTTCTAAACACATTCAAAGGATGTGCCACATTACTATCCATTGCTTGACACGGAAAGAGGACCTTTTCCTCAGAGTGGCATATATGGCCTTCTACACTCGAACAGCCTACCAGGCAGACCATGTCAATCTACATGAGCTTGTAGATGTTCCCAACTGAAGCTGCTTGTGAACTTGGGTGGCTGAAGCGAGCACTGATGGATGGACAATAACGTGAACAGCATTTCTCGAAGCTTCGGATGTCTCTCTTTTACTGTTTAGATGTTTGTCAGTACCAGCCGGTGCTCGCAGGTTTACTGCATCATCCAGCGCTACGGGTGTTGCAGGTTTCCTCCTGCCCTAAAACTGACAAGTCGTGATGTTAGTAAAAGATTCTAGAAAGCGACTATAAACCCCATTACAAAAAAAAAAAAAAAAAAATTGTATTAACACAAGGGACATAACTCTCATATATCATGAATACATCAAAGACAATATCATTGTTTTTCCTGACAAATAATTATTATAAAATATGAATTTTATTATAAATATCAAGTGTTGGGGACTTAGTATACCAGGAAATTACAACTTTGGAGTGTACAAATCGAATGTAAATAGTCTCAGACTGAAATTCGTTAGGTCAATCAACCGTGATTGTATGCCTTTAATTTTAGAAAATGTCAATGTTCTGTATTTATAATAAGCATATCTAGGCTGGTTGATTTTATTTATTTTGTTCACAAAATTATGAACATAATATTCAGAGAAACGTACTCACTTCAATGGCAAGTACCCAATTAAATGTTGTACCAGATAGGAATTTTTAATGTTTTTGCATGCAAAACGAAAATTAGTTGATTTATTATATATAAAAGAGTTGTAGCCTATGGGTGAAATATTCCTGCTGCGACGTAAACCACCATTACATTCATTCATGTATTAAAAAAAACATATCCAAATACATTGTCATGACTTTTGAGATGCTGACTTCTGGAGGGATTATTTTTGTAAGGCATTTGAATGTAATTTACCTATTCAAGAAGTTCAATAGTTGTGCCGTCTTGCTTCACACCTTTGAAATAGACCAGAGCTCTTCATTGTCTTCAGACGAAAGTACCACTGAACAAATTGCACTCGCAGAGCACATTTTAGAATGAATTATTAACGTCTTTCCTGATAGCCACAGCTACAGTAATCTCAGATTAGCCATCTCCGAGGAAGTTGGACGGACTGATGAACAAATAAGTCTGCGGACGAACCAGTAATTTGCTACAGGAAGTGACGATATTTTCTCGTTCTCGTCTCCACAGAAGTATGCCTACGAGGCAAGAATAGTGTGCAAAGTGTGTTTAACAAAATGCTTTATTGAATTGCGATATTAAAAAATGTGTGATTCTTTCTTAAGACGTGACATTTATGCTGCTAAATATCTAGACAGCAATAACGTGTACAAAGTGTATTTGAGCAAATGTTTTATTGAAAAATCTTATTCCTACTGCGACGTAAAGCACAAATTCATTAATTTTTTTTATAAATGTTATAAAGTGTGCAAAGTGTGTTTAAGAAAATGTTTTATTGAAGTTCAATATAAGAAATGTGTCGTTCTTTCTTAAAGATGTGACAGTTATGCTGCTAAATATCTAGAAGTTTAGTTTGCCAGTTGCGTTCAAAGTGTACAAAGTGTATTTGAGTAAATGTTTTATTGAAAAATCTCTTATTGGGACATGTGGGTATTTCTAGATTCTTAAAGATGTGACATTTATGCTGCAATATATCTAGAAAGCAAGAATAGAGTACGAGGTGTATTTGAGGAAATGCTTTATTGAAAAATCTTTTATATTGAGATGTGTGGTTGTTTCTTAAAGATGTGACATTTGTGCTGCAATATATACCTTGAAGACAAGAATAGAGTACATTTAGTTTATTTGAGGATATGCTTTATTGAAAAAATATCTTGTATATTTCGATGTATGGTTTTTTCTTTAAGACATGACTTTTATTCTGCGATGTTTGAACATCGATAAAAGAGTGTATGCCAACATGTGAATATTGACTTGGAATAGAGGGACATGATAAATAGTGGATGTATAATAGAACATGGCATGATAAATGGTG
Source organism: Lepetodrilus ovalis (assembly GCA_032361185.1). Classification (NCBI taxonomy): domain Eukaryota; kingdom Metazoa; phylum Mollusca; class Gastropoda; order Lepetellida; family Lepetodrilidae; genus Lepetodrilus; species Lepetodrilus ovalis. The sequence continues at coordinate 10,835 of JAUTBQ010154998.1, read as the reverse complement.
TGTTTCTTAGGTATTGAGTCGGTGCATATTTATATTATTTGTTATTCACTTCAAACAGGAGACAAATCAATGGGTTTGAGCCAGAGTAGATGTGATCATGTGAATTCTGACCGTGAAGGACATATTTTGACTGGGAAATGCTTGTTGCCGAGAGATTGGGTCAGAATGATCAAGTTCATGGTTTGCACATGTTTGAAATACAAATTGCTACGATTTGTGACTCTTACTGTGGCTTGTGCATGTATCATAGTGCTAAATGTTAGATTTGTACAGAAATATGAAGTTTTGAAAAAATATAATTAAAATGTGAACTATTTTGATAATTATTAAGAAAATAATAATGATGTATTATTATGAACATGCAAATAGAATGATTATATATGGTTTGATTGAATTAGTGCTTTGTGTTGCAGCAGTAATAGTTCACCTATACACAATGACAATATTTGGTAGTTTCTAGTTTTAAATCAGGTTATATGAGAGTGTCCTAATCAACTTCATGACAAGATGTCCATTTCCAGGAAATTATTAAGTGAATGTCAAGCTATGCGAGTTCCAGCATTACCAGTGATAGTGAAATGTGTATTTATGATATTCATCCCAATGTCAATATCAATCTACTTCTGTCCCGAAATACTAACAAGATTACTTACGGTCTATGAATATTGCAATCTGAGTTGACCGTCAGATATTGACACGTGATGCTGGCACCAATCTTGAGTGGAGCACTAGGAATTAATTTTGTAGAAAATTGTCACTGCATTTGAGTGTTGAGTGGAACACTTTCTGAAATTATTCTCTAGAATAGCTCTACATCATTTGAGTCATTTGAGTGGATCTCATGCTTGTATTTCTGACAAGTGGACGTCTGTATCCAACTAGGCCAAACACTATGATTTTCAAGTCTAGGATACTTCCTCTGACTTGGCAAAAATCAACAAATGTCCCTAGTTAAATATTGGTATTTCATGCCTGTGATAATTTGATCCATTATTTGCTGATGCATAAAAATGTAATTTAATAAGAGCAAGTCGAAAAAAAAATAAAAATAATAATAATCTTTTCATAGTTAAACCGGATCAGATTTCAATAGATAAAGTCTCGGGAACTTTCAATGCAAACCTGTAATGTCATACAATACAATGAATGACAGTGCAGAAAGTGGATTAATACTCTCCCTGGTGGAGGCAACTGGAGATGCCTTAAATAACAGTGCCTGTGCCTAATCCAGCAGGGAGAGGGTTAATTAATGAACAATGTCTGTCTAGAGGAAATGAATAGGGCAGCAATGACTTGCCCTGTTAACCACCTGTGTTTGAAACTTGTTTTTGGTCTGGGTGTTTGGCGAGTAATACACGCCTGTAAGACTCACTCGAATGGTTGACCGAGCATATGTATTATGTATATTATGTATATTATGCAGAGTCTGTAACAGAATGCATTCTGGTTAGAAATGTAGATGTGTATATAGTGTAGTAATTTGTATTCCACATGTCCATGATTAGTTTTTCATGATATGTAATGAGACAAAGGCGTAGGGATTTATGGCATGGATGATGTCTACATGTGCTTGAAGATGTTTTTGTCGTGCATGGCCAGGTATAGAGCACGACTGCTGTTGTGGTATAGATTACCTAAACACAGACAGGAGAATTTTGATTACGGTATGCACAATTTTTTGTCTCTAAATGATGCTCACTAGCTAATGTGTAGTGTGTATCACGAGAAAAAAATATGGCACATAACCTGAAATGTTCTCACCAGATGCCACCCATGTAGGAAATAGCATATGACCGTATACTGTTATTTAATTTATTAAAAAAAATACCACCAAAAAAACCCAATGGCAATGAAACGAATACGGGAAGAATATACTTTTTAGGACTGCCTTCGTCGCAAATGGGTGAAAGATTCCTGCAGCGATGTTAGCCCTCTCCCTGCTGCAGGCAACCGGAGATGCCCTAATCAGCAGTGCCTGTGCCTAATCCAGCAGGGAGAGGGTTAAACTCCATAATCACTAGGACTGCGTCTTGGCTGTTGTAGTGTTTCAGGATGTATGTTACTTTCAATATGAAGATAGTCATGCTTGAAACATTGTTGTCTTCTATGATGGGATAAATCCACTAGGTGAAATTCAATTTTGTTTGTTTGTCCAGCAATAAATTGAATTGACTTAATATGATGCTTTGGTGATACAGTGTCCCCTCGATATAACGCTGAATTGGTGTCCACGACATACCTAGATAACTTTCCAAAGATTCCTAAGTTTAGAAGCATCTGACTGGATATTCTAACACTTGGTAAATACTACAAATGTCAAGTGTGATATATTGAAATTATGGATTACTTTCTGTATGAAAACTATGTATAATAGAGTATGTTTAGTCAAGTATGCAAGTATGTTATTATTGGCCAAGTATGCAGACAATGTCAATAAGCGACAGACAGCATGAGGATTAATACAGTATTAAATATTGATGAAATTAACCTAACAGTACTCTGATGCTGAATTGAATGCAGTACAGCTTGACAATGATCCAAATGATATTTTGGAATGTATATTTATTAATTTATTTATTTTCTTTGGTTTAGAGTCTCTTTCAAGATTCTTTCACTTGAGCATCAATTAAAATAGACACTAGTACTCTAAGCCTAATACTGAATTAACCTTCTTGTTGATGGAGGCCACCAGGGATGCCTAATAGTGCCAGCTTTGTTTCATTAATCCGGCTGGAAAGAGGTTAGGTTATCACGAGGACCAGGGGACGTATAACATTTCGTAGTCTTTATCATCCTTTGTCTGTCTATACCAGCCTGTGCTTGCAGATCTACTGTAACATTAATCGTTAAAAATGTTCCAAGTTTTCTATCGTCGCAAATGGGTGAAAGATTCCCGAAGTGACGTTAAAACTCCATAATTTCTCACTCGCCATTTTTTCAACTGCCCTAAAACTTACAAGCCTTAATGTGGGTGAATGAACCTTGAAAGTCGCTCAAAACTCCCAATTTATGATAATAATAATAATGTGCAGATTTATATTGTGGCCCTATCCACGCTCGAGAGCACTGTAGTAGCGCTACATTATTAGCCCAGGCAAGTGATCAGTGTTCCGCATTTTCCTTTTCAAGTTCCTGGTGATACTTTACACAACCCAAGCTGGTGTTTCAAGGTGTTAAAAGGTTAACATTCGCATGTCCATCTCGTTCTACGGGGTTAATTTTTAATCGCTGATTAAGTGAGGCATAGGAATGTAGGTATATGGTAGCGTGACATGGATGTGTGTTGAAGCTATATCTATTGTCATGAACAGGTGTGTGTGTGTGGGGGGGTGGAGTTGGGGTGGGGAGTTGGATCGTTTCTGATGTCTTATTGACTCGAGACACTGATGCGCGTTCACACCCAATTATTTAACGGTGAGCACCTACCATCATACCATCACAGCGGACATCTCATTGATGTTACCTTGGCATGTCATGCCATTGATTGGCAGCGACAGACATTCAAGCCGCAGCAGGTAGATCAAGCTTTTTGGGCGTTTTGATTCAAGTCTAAATATCACTGCAACGTTATTAACTCTGTGGGACATAGACTGGGTTAACGCTCTCCATGCTGAAGGCAACCGGAGATGCCCTAAGTAGTAGCAGTACATGTACCTAATCCAGCAGGCGGAGAGTTAAGGCCGCGTGTTTGATAGCGACTCCCAACTCGGGTTAACGTGTTTATCCTCCTCCCGACGCCCTCTCCCTTCTCTCAGATCTTCGCGTGTGGGTGAATATTCCCCCATGCAATGTTTAAGAAACAAGTCGCTTTCTTTTCTCAGATTTCGACCCAACATCTAGAATTTGGTTTGCCGTTTTCTTACGACTGTCGCAACTTTGATGAGATATTGACTTACATAACGGTATCTACCAAATAAATCAACAGTAGCTACTTTGAAGGTCTTCAAATAACAAACTTATTAACCCTCTCCGTGCTGGATTAGGCACGGATATTGCACTTTAGGGCATCTGCGGTTGCCTGCAGCAGGGAGAGGGTTAAAGCACAGTTGGGTTGACCTCTGGCAACAGTTCCACAGACCGATCGTAGCGCTTCGAGAGTCGTAACTTGTGTACGTTAACATGGCACTACGACTCTAGTACAGCTACGATTGCTTTGTGCAACGGGGCCCTGGTAGTGTATGTACATGTATCATCTTTGCCTGCATAGACACATCTAGTGTGCTGTGTTATAGCTGTATATCTGTCCATCAGTTACCAGAGCCTATCTCAAAATCTCTTGTCTATCCCACAACCATGAAACTATGCACCGGTCTGGTGATATATGTAACATTTGCTTTTTTCCCCCCCAATGTCGTGTCTATTTTCTAATTAGGAACCATAGAATTCAGTCAATTTTCTTGTGGAATATATTTTCACTTTGGGCAACTTTTAGATTAAATGGAAGAAGATCCTATGACAATTCATTACTACACCGAAACAGTCTTCGCTGATACTGTTGAACTTTATGTTTGGCTATTAAATTATGTTTTCTAGATTTATTTTTTCAATTTCTCAAGTTTCTAGGCCATGGTTTAGTGGCTAGGTTGTACAAATACATCTAGCTCACAGACGAGCATCAAACAGAGAACCTTCGTGGGTTGTTTTTTAAAGTACAGCCGTGTTTTGACTAGGAAGAGTAGGTCGGTTGTTGAACTGGTTATTGAACGTGTCATTGCAGCAGATGTTCACTGGCATTATATACTATCTGTCTAAGGCAGGGGAACCTGTTTGCATAGTGTTAAAAGCAGTCACAGCTATTTGCATTGCTAGGCTAAATAAACCATTACCACTGTTTGAATACTGCTAGGAATATAACACACTTGATGTACGGTTTATGATTAGCTACCCATAACTTTGGAATAGTTTTGTTGACCCGTCATTCTTTGTTATTATTGGTTGGGTGTGTGATAATTGGTTGAGTGTCGGTTATTGTCGGTTGGGCTTGTTATTGTCAGTTGGGTGTGTGTGCGCGTGTGTTATTATCACTGCGTTGTCTGTAATAGTCAGTTGGGTTTGTTATAATCGGTTGTGTGTTATAGTCAGTTGGGTATGTTATCATTGTTTTTGTGTTATAGTCAGTGGGTATGTTATCATTCGTTGATGATATGTTGTAATCTGTTATGATCTGTTGGTAGTGTTATAGTCAGTTGGGTTTGAGTTATAATCTGTTGGATGTGTTATCAATTGGGTGTGTTATAATTGGTTGGGTGTGTATCTGCTATTATCGGATGAGTGTGTTATGATCACTTTGTTGTCAGTTATAATATGTTGCATGTGTTATCAGTTGTGTGTGTTATTATTGGTTGGGTGTTTTATGATTGGTTGAGTATCTGCTATTAATCGGTTGAGTGTCTGTTATTATAGGTTGAGCTGTCAGTTGGTTGTGTTATCATCTCTTTGATGGCTGTTATTATCATTTGAGCATTTTATGGTCAGTTGGTATCTTGTTATTATCATTTTGGTGTCTGTTTTAATTGCTTGTGTGTCTGCCACCAAGCCAACCTGTTTCGTAGCACGTCATAGTGCAGCACTAGTGTCTAGGCTGTATTGTCGTCATGCCTCCAGGGTTAACAATGCTATACCATCTCACTCATCTGTATTGTCGAGGGACGTCTTTTACCAGGATGCATGCAAGGAGCTAGATGTACTATTGATCCTGAGCATTGGCGAAGTGGTAAAAATATCTTATTTCATCATTTGTATTCACTCCGAGAGAAAAAAAATATTTGAAAAAATTATTCTCATATCGCTGTCTTGAGCTGGATTGTTTTAGTCAGATATTATGAATATCGTGGAAATATTCCATCTTTGTTTATGTTCTCATTTATATAACATTTCTCCATTTCTCTATTTATTACTGTATTGTGCGACTGTCTTATGAATACCATGAATGCGAATCCAATCGCTGACAATTCTTGCTTCTAAATCATAGACATAAATGTGCATAGATGTCTCTGACCAGTAATTCTATCTTTCTAATCGAGCGTGAAGCAAATATTGAATTCCTACTAACTGCAGGAGGCTCGAAGGCTATTCATTGGAAGTAGCTGGATGTTTCTCAACATCTCGGGAGATTTACCCTATCTAATGCTGCCAATATGAGCCAGGAAATGAATAATGATCCCGGAGATCAGAAGAGGAGTGCGTCAATAAAAGAACTGGTCGGGATCTGTCTTGGGGGGAAGTGTGGATAAAAACTGACCCGATGCCACAATACGGCTGCATGCACTTTCGGCCGACGCTTCACAAAATAGTGGTACCAGTAGGTTCAGGATTAAATCATGGCTTGGTTTTTACTATGGCAGAAAATGACTTAAACCTAGATTTAACTTCGATTTATACCAGGTCTACTCGTACGACCCTTTTCATGAAGCTCAGGAATGCTGCGTCCTGGAGGCATGGTTTAATGGCGTGAACACTACACCATAGTATGGGCACCTACAGCCAGGCTTGGGTATTAATTGGCATGAACACAACACCATAGATTATTGACACTTACTTAAGAGTATTGGTGCCATCTACAGTTCATGTGAAAATAATGCTGTGTTCAGGTTCTTGACGTCACCTTGTTACTGGTAATTGTCGCTGTCGCTCGTTTTTTATTTCGCCTGTACGGTGTGTTACATCCAGATATCGCCTAAATATTACTGCAGTGATGTTGAATTCCAAGTCACTCGCACAACCAGATACCGCCCTGTTAGGTAGTTATTTAAAATATATATTTTGGTTTAATCGTATTTTATTCATTGGAAAATTAATGGAAAAGAAAAATGTTGTTGAACCCAATGCAATACCAATACATCCATACTAATACATGGAAGAAGACTGGGTTAATGGTCGTGCATGTTTATTAAATGATTGAAGGAAGAAGTTGTTGGACCGAATATGATACCAATGCATCAATATACCAATACACAGAAGGAGACTGGGCTAATGCTTGTGTATGTTTAGTCTGGCACCGCACTAAGAGCTTCTCCGGCTCCCAGATAAATCAATGTAATGAGATTGTCCCATGTCCTGATCCATGTCAGTCGGCTGTACTGTCGGTAGGCCCCGCAGTGAACGTTATTGCCGTCATTGTGTTCGCTGTCCGCCCGTTGATGATGATGACTGGCCAGTCCACGCGATCCACGCGGTCCACGCGATAGGTCATCACCCTGGCTGGTTTGTGGGCCGACAGAATTGGCACCAACCAATACAAATATGCCTCGTTAATGTCCAGCCGGTCAGCTTCCATCAGGACGAGGAAGTCTTCGTTTGCGAAAGGAGAGGTTCCTGGTGCTCTGGAGTGATTGGAAATTGCTGTGGGAAGTATGTCGGTAAAGAAGGCCATTAAAAAAAAAAATGTATTAAGATTCCTGCTGCAGTGTGAAATGATCCTCCAATCGCGCTTATCCAAAGAAACGTCGCATAAGAACAGGTGGGAAAGATGGTCATAGTTAATGTTTTGAGCATTAAAGCAATTGTTCAAAGGTTTTGTTTTGAAAAGCTGGTGTTCATTGATATCATGGAGATATGTAGAAATGTAATTATGGAAAAAAGCGATACGACAAATAAGGAGAGTAGGGTGTGGGTTGATAATTGTGGTTGTTGTGGTGGTATTAGTAGTAGTGGTGGTGGTGTTGCTGGGTAACTATTACAGTTAGAGACGGTAATCTGTATCAATAACAATAGTACACAGGTGGATCAGTTGCATGACTGCAGTAAGCACTGTGTTTATACATAATTATATAGTTACGCCTCGCACACAGATGTCAATGTGATCTATTTACACCAGAATTACCAATGTCTGCAAATCTCTACCAGCGCTGACAAGGCCGGCTACCTAAGATCGAACCAGCTTCCTTTTCTATAGATCGGGCGGTTAATGCTTGTTGGTCAATGTCTAATCCCAGTTTGTGAGATAGACGGAATTGAAAGAAAGTGTCTGACTGAGATGATTGTTGAATGTCAGCTAGTCCTGGCATCATGCCATCAGGCAATAATGCCGTATCCATTAAGCAATAGACCCCATATCCACCAGGTAGTATTCCATATCAACTAAGCATTGTAACCATATCCACCAGGTAATATCCCAAATCCACTAAGGATTGACACCATATCCACCAGGTAATATCCCATATCCACTAAGCATAGGAACCGTATCCACCAGGCTATATTCCGTATTTAGCAGGCTGTGGAACCATATCCACAAGCCATGCGACCTACATCCAAGGCAGTGGACCCATTATTCGCATAAGTGCTTAGTAGTGGTGTCACACCCAGGCAATGGACCATGTCCAACAGGCAATTGACCCATTATCCACCTAGTAGTTACATCAGACCTTCCAGGCAATGGACCCATATCTCCCAGGCAATGGCACTGATTTGTACCAGGGCCTCCAGCAGGGATACAAGCTCTGAGAGCACTTCTAGTGTTTCGTTGCCACTACAGGAGGCAGTTGAAGTGAGCTCATGCTTGTGATTATTGAGTGATTTATCTGTGCTTTGTTCCTCAATGTCTTCATCAGATGGTGATTGACTGTGAGAGGCTGCACAGACCAGGCTCCACCAGCCTACATGGGAGGGTTTCCATCAAGGGCAATGCCAGAGAGAGCTTGCAATGTTCCACTCCTAGCTGGTCGTAGAAGTGTCGTAGTGGGTCAATAGCTTCAATAAAACAAGTGTTGATTGAGAAGCAAATGATGACATGCTTTGAGTAAGCCTGTCGAATGTGTGCGTTCTGGAAGTTGAATGTGTGTGGTATAATGTGAGTGTTCTGGCGGTGTAATGTGTATGTTCTGGAGGTATCATTTGTGTGTTCTGGAAGTATTGACGATGAACAGTCTGGGTGATGTTGGCAATTAGCTACAAGAGGGCAGGAACATGTTCTGGAGTGTGTTATATAAGGTATAAATAATTGAAATGTTCTAATCTGTGGATTGAAATGTATTCTAATTTGTGGTCATCATTGTAGATTTGATTGAAATAGCAGTTTTGTAAACTTGAGGGTCTGTTGGGCCAGCACAATTTTAAGTGATAATGACATTCAGTTGGCTTCTGGGCCTGCTGATTTTGAACAGCGCTAGTAGAAATTAAAAGTTACTGGCCGGGTTGGCCAGTGGCCATAACACTAAAGTTTCTAACACTGAACAGTAGACATACTGACAAGTGAGTGGTAGCGCAGTGGTAGACCGTTTGGACCGGGCCCAGCATCAATGCTCACAAAAGCTACCTTTCTGACACAATATTGATAGGATGCACTGTCTGTAGAGTAGCAATGCAGTTATCATCCTTGGTCTGGCAGTACCAGCCGGCGCTCGCAGGTTTCCTGCAACATTCAGCGCTACGGATGTTGCTGCTTTCCTCCTGCCATAAACAGACAAGTCGTGATGATAGTGAAAGATTCAAGAAAGCGACTATAAACCCCATTACAAAAAAAAATATATACCAAAAACACACATACAGACAATACTATAACCATGAAATTAGATTCAGACTGAGATGAAAGTACTTATGTACAGACGGGACACCTGTTAGCAATATGGCCATATCTTCGCACTGCCTGTATCCTTTGTATTGGAACTCTCTCTCTCTGGGACATTTATGCAGATGGTGATGTAGCATGGGGTGGGCTAGCTAGGTGGTTGGTTGTGTGCCGTACTACAAAAGTAAAGGTTTAAGTTCGAACGTTGCCCTGGGACCTATACACGTATCCATGGATCTGGGTATCGTTTCTCGAATCTCTCTTATCCACTGAGAGACCATAGTGCTGTCTTAAGTTCACGAGCACCATGTATGGTAGACTGTCAATAGTCTCAGAGGATGAAAGCAAATTATTTTTAATAAATTCTACTGATTTATACTATTTCAATATGAAAGGAGCCTCTGAATTTCTTTAACCTCAGAAAAATCTAGACTTTTGTCCATAGGAGATATTTCGAATAGGAGTATTAGAGAACAGGGTCTGTGAGAGAGACTACATGTATAGTAGATCGCTATGAGAATGGTCTCGTAGAGCTTTGAGAAACGATACCCTGGGAACCTCCTGTATGAAGCGGCATAACTCAAAGAGGTAACGTAACATGTATCTTGGCCATAGACCATTTCTTTAGGTTGGAGTTACAGTTATATTAGAGTTACGACGTTTCATACAGGAGGTCCAGGAAGTAGGTTGGATATGTGGTGAAGGTTGGTATGCAGTGTCTGTGTGTAAAGTGTATCATTGTCTTCCAAGGTTAGTTTTCGTCTGATCACCTGCTGTGCTTTGTGAGTGTTACTGAGGTAATGTTACAGTGTAATGTTAGAGGTTGTTGTCGTACTATTTACAGCTTGCCAAGTGTTCAGTGAAAATATTGTAAAATTGTGTTAAAGATCAAAATAATTTGGTTAGTACATTAGTTATTAGTCCTCATTTATTATGAATAGTGAGCTAGAAATTAATAATGTATTATATATTTTTAATTTTCAAATTTCATAAGGAATTTTCTCATTGCTAAGAAGTTCATCAATCGTCATTGAAATACCAAGATCCACGGTCGTTATTCCAGAAAGTTTATCTTTGTTTAAAATGTCGATTTACATTCTTAGAAAATGTACCACACCAAATTACACTTCTTTAAGTAATGCATTAGTTCTGTAAAAGCACCACTGAGCAGCATATGTTGGAAGATATTGCCACTCTATTAACACATTATTATTAGTATTATTATTAATTAAATCACGGCTACCTATCGCCAGCCTTGCTTTATATGCCTATAATCGCTTCAAGCTCTGAGCTTGAAGCGATTATAGGCATATAAAGCACGGCTGAGGGC
>JAUTBQ010154987.1:0-13445 GCA_032361185.1 Lepetodrilus ovalis | reverse complement strand
GTGCCACTCTACAGACAGTGCATCCTATCAATATCGCGTCAGAAATGTAACTTCTGCGAAATTGATACCAGGCCCCCAGTGGAGCGGGATTTGAACTCGGTACCTTTTGCTCCAAAGTCCAACGTTCTACCACTGCGCTACATTTCGCCCTATACAGATAGCTGCTTTCAAGATTATTTCACTTGTATCGCTGCTTGTATGTATTGTATGCTCAGCTGGTGGTGCTATTTCACGGAATATCCTGCCAGGTAGAACATGGATACCCGAATGGTATGGTAGATCATTACTATTGAGCAGTAACCACTTGAAAACATAAATCAAGTTAGTCAACTATCTAAAACGTGTATCTCCCTACAGTACCCCACACACGAAGACATGTCAACATTTGATGAATTTACTAATTCTTAATTTTAACATCGTGATCAGTAGCCAGCAATCACCTCCGACTAGCACGTGATCACTCAGTTTGCATCTATGCATCCTGCGCTGTAGGACATTCTGCATTCCAGCATGGTCAGGACTTGCACGGGACGTAAAGGACATGCACGACAGTGATGGAATGACTACATGACCCTAGCAAAGTTCAACAGTTCAACTGTCAGAGTTGACAAGAACACGCATCATAGTTAGATATTTTTATCTCAAGAGTCACGAAGGTAAAAACTGAAAATTGGATCTTTATTCTATTGACATACCACCATGCAACATTGTCAACAAATAACACAATGTTGTCAATAACAGTGTCATACGTTTTTAGGTTCTATAGTATATTTTTGATAAAATTGTTAAATTAATTAGTGCTTTAGATCACAGTGGGAATATTTATATACAAAGAAAGCAATTAAACAGATATTGACCTTAGAGTAAGAGACTTATGAAATAGCCATATTCAACAGGTACGCTTACTATGGAGAACCAATAGTAAACAGTTACAGTAATATCCACAGGTCACATGAGATGAATGAAACACAAATTAAATTATTCTGATTCTGACAACTGTTATCCAATCTATCACCGCAAATGTAGTAGAGGATAATCAGAGGATTCAAACTAATAAACTTCAGATTTGTAGTCAGGTACACTAACCATGGATCTATCGAATAGCATGGACTCTACTCCTAACAGTGAAATTAATATCCTTGAAATGTATAACAATCTTCCAAACAGGTAAATGTATGACATTTAACACAGGTATGGAAGAGAACAAACGAGTCACTGAAGGTGAAACTGTTCACAAAATCAGCCAGCAATTTAAGTGCAAATAATACATTATTAAAACACTGATAAAAGACTTATCCACACCCATGACAACACTCTATGGTCAGGAAATCATTCAATAGCCAGATCACACTGGTTTCCTAGTCATCATCAGACTGACCTATTATCAGTCAATCACCCCAGGAGGAAGACCTGGAATTCTAATTTACATGACCCCAAGGATCTCGCTACCTTCTAACCGCTTTACCTGGAAATTTCATTAAAAATCCCATGAAAGCAGGTATCATATTTGATCACACGGCCCAGTAAGATTTCACCGGTGGAGTGAGTCGATCAGGTGTTTTATGCTAGGTTCTACAGCAATTCAGTAATATTACCGACTAACTAAGGTCCCAGAAGGTGAAAAAGAGTTGTTTGTACATCCATCCCACTGACTGCTGCTATACTCTATGACAGGTGCAAACTGAAAGGTTTTACCCTCCAAATCACTCCCATGAAATCTAGACTTGTTTAACCCTCTTACTGCTGGATTAAACACAATCAGTGCTCTGCAGGACATCTCCTTCTGCCTTCATCAGGAAGAGGGTTAACTGTTCATGACACATCTCTTGAACAGGAATAGGTGGGTGAGACTAAGTTCTATGATCTGCAATTTGATAAGAACCATCATAGAAAGCCATGTGTTTCTGTAATACCTACATATGATGGCTAGTACAGATAAGACCATCATCACCAACACCATCATTTTAATGCTTGAAATCATCATAATAACATCTGTGATCAATATCCTTAAGGTTTGTGACAGTCATCTCAAGGTTTGTGACTGCCATCCTAATGTTTGTGGCCATCAGTCTAAGGTTTGTGACCATCATCTCAAGGTTTGTGACAATCATGTTTGTGAGCATCATTCTAAGGGTAATTACCACCACCTATATCTTATTAGAATACATTTGACGGTTGAATTCAGGTGCGACTAAACTGCCATGGGTTTTTTTCCAACCCAGTTAACTTGGAATAATCGCTTCTGTAAAACCATTGCCCATGAAGCCGTCTCCAGGGCCTACTTACACCAGAAACAGTACATTCTGCACGGCGAGCACATCATGCTACATTAAGCCTTCTATCATGTCTATTTTTAACATATCAAATATCGTTCTGATAAATTAGACGTGAGCTAAGTTTGCGGATGGGATTACTTCCAATCACAATAAAGAGATAGGGTGTTTTAAATGTCCGTCACATAATGCAAATATTTTGTCTTTCAACTTAGTTTACAAAATAGGTGTACAACGTGTTACACCTGGCATCACCATTGAACATCACAGCAATATCAATATTTAAACCAACTGTACCGTACAATAACTGGGAAGAAACGTGTTGCACTCAAAGACTTTTGAATTCTAACTGCAATCAATACTTTCCATTTTTAATATTTCTTCTATTTGTAAATTACATTTGCGCTGGGAATCGCTGATGCCATCAATGGTTGGAACAGTATCAACCATGGTTTTTCAGATGAGTTTCTGCTATTGGATCACACGACAAGCCACAAGATACAAAACACAACATATGCTCCTTTCTCTCAGTGCCAATCCTTGGGACAAAAATTGGCCCAGAAATCTGTAATCCAAGTTGGCTGTGCGGTTTACCAAGGGTGGAGGTTGGGGGTGGGAGATGGGGGTAGGGGGAGGCAACCTTGACCTTTGACATTTCCCCATCTTTTCCCCATCCCTCCCACATATTGGGCTCAGAATGATGCCAGTGCAGTCAGTCGGTATCTAATACGCAATAAGCTTGAGGGAGACTTCAAAGAGATGCAGGCATAACATTACAGTACGGTTCCGTGCAACTGCCAACAAGTGTGTGCCCTACAGGCTACGGACCTCCAGAGAATCGCACGTGAGAACTTCACCCAGTGAACTAGAAATATAGAACGAACATCTTGCATGCATTTTTGCTTGTGTTCCTGAAAAATATCGCATTCCGCAAAAGCAATGAAAAGATTTAGTAGTGAATGAGAGAACGCAGTGTAGAGAAAATAATAAAATCGACAGTACTGTAAAAATCCAAAGGTAAAATAGGCAATGTTTAAAAATAATAATAGTATTGTAAAAAGAACAATTAAGGTAAAATAGTGCACTGTATACAAAAATTTTAAAAAAAGAGGTGAAATTGAAAAGGCTAGGGGAAGGTGATGGTGAGTGGTAGGGGAGATTGTGATTGTGGATTGGGTTGTGGTGGTGGGGGTGGTGGGGTGGGGATGGGGGGCAGGGGTGGCAAGAGAGGGTTAGTGTGCCAGTCTGAAGATTTCATGGATGTCAGAAAAATATTGAGATAAATCATGTCGGAAAAACATTGAAAAGCATCGATAAACCATTCTCTATGCCCAGACAGTAATTGTGAAGAAAATAAGGATATCAGAAATTGTTTAACCAATCAAATAATTTTCTTTCCTTAGATAGCATAGAAGACTCAAATGTAATGTTGCTCTACATATTTAAATGAGTCACTGACAAAATTCAATCACACCTACAGCAATGAATGCAGACAATAAAGAAGTTTCCCCTCAAGGACCCTGTGCACATAGTTCTCGTAATTCTGTTACTTGTATCCTTCAGGGCAGAACAAAATAAAGTTCTCAGAGTTAAACTGAAAAAGAAATGTGCATTAATAACAGAACTGGCACAAATATTATATTTGGCCCTAAAAAATATGAGTAAAATAAACTTGAAAATGGTTACTAAATACCAATTCAACCAATTCAATAAAAAATTAAATAAAACATATTTTTTTTTAAAAACCACGTTTCCATTTTATTTTCCCCAGTAGTCTGTCTCATGATGATGCAAGATTTCTACACATCAACGTAAAAGTCTACAATTTTCCTATTGACATATCAGTTGATCTGACACAAATGCAATACATTTTACAGTTTTAAAAAGCTTGCTTTCTATTTTGAATGAGCTGAAGACTTTTCAATATGTTAAGAGTGTTCTATTGATACTCAGAGTTTCGTAAATTATTATTAAGCATTAAATTCAAATAAATGTATTTTTACAGTTCATTAGTAGATGTAGGGGACTGGTAATATGATAATACTGTCATTAAACATATGTTGCTTATAAATACCACATTCATCCATCACTTCTGACAGGGCTTCCATGATGGTTTTTATGTGGGCAATGAATCTAGATTTTGCCTGAAATCATGTCACAGGTCAACAGTAAGTCATGGGTATGTCTGGAAGACAATAAACTAGTATCCACTTAGTGTAATAACATTGAGGAGATTTACTCCTGTTCATACAGTGACGTCAGCGTGGCGAAAAC
This sequence comes from Lepetodrilus ovalis, assembly GCA_032361185.1. Lineage (NCBI taxonomy): Eukaryota > Metazoa > Mollusca > Gastropoda > Lepetellida > Lepetodrilidae > Lepetodrilus > Lepetodrilus ovalis. Next base: position 8,898 of record JAUTBQ010154987.1, on the reverse strand, counting down.
TTCATGCTGCGATCGGCATTAACCGCATTTTCTTTTATACTGGACAATGGGGACATGTCCAGCCATGTCGATGGTCATTTTATGGTTTGCTACTATATAGGCTGGGTTAGAAGAATTTTGTGGGTTGATTAATAACCCAAATCTGACTGACTACAGTTTATTTGATGGTGTTAATTGCCATTTACAATAAATTTATGTCCGTAAAACAATAATCTCTTCCCATAACTACAAGATATTTGGGACATGAAAGTATCCAGGCAACATTGGAAGTCCGTCATTCTAAGCAAAATGCCCAGTATAGAGCCATGTATCACGATATAGGAATATTTTATGAAGCCAACTGATGTCATACCTCAACACCATCATGCAGTGACCTTGACACCATCATGCTGTGACCTTGGGACATCGTGTCAAAATGTCAAAACTTGCATGCAGTCATAAAAGAAAAGAGTGAAAAATGATAATAAATGGATGTTATGATCTTCAAAGGTTATTCCCAACTTAACATTGTGACACCATCTCACCAACACAACCCCACCCAACGACCACCACATCTCCACCCCACCCAACCCAAGCTCTTTAACAACATACACTCTGCACTATAATACCCAACATCTGACCAGCACTGTTGGATAAATTAGTCAACAACTCTGGGATAACTGCATGGTAAACTGCATGGTAATCGAATGCCAAAAACTAAAATAATCCATGAATTAAATTTAAAATGAGGCTTTACTCACTACATTCAAAATTTGAATCTGACTAATGTGTGATTCATTCATCATTTTCAACATTTGTATCTCTCTCATGATGGACACCACTTGAACACCTCCGAGAAAAAAGACAACACTTGAATACATGTACCTTTGAGAATAAAGACGACACTTGAATACCTCCGAGAATAAAGACAACACTTGAATACCTCTGAGAAGGAAGACAACACTTGAATACCTCTGAGAATGAAGACAACACCTGAATACCTCCGAGAATAATGACAACACTTGAATACTTCTGAGAATGAAGACAACACTTGAATACCTCTGAGAATAAACAATTAAGATCACATGTGATATCATGCACCTGTAATAGCACCATGTTCTATTCATGTACAGATAATTACAAACTGATAAATATAACCAGAACTCAATTAAGTTTGTGCTTGGTTTGTTGAAAAACTGTTATCCTCTGTCAGCCTCTGAATAATATTCAAGTAGTTAAAAGAAAAACACAAGAAACTTGCCATTTATTTGTTGAAAAAGTAGAGTTTTCGCATTCTTGCTGTCAGGCATAATTAATACTACACAATTGCTGTGCAAATTATGGAAACTCAGAAATGTGCATGTACAGTAGTCACTATCCTATAAGCTATTAGACACATGAGTCACAGCTTGAACACAGGAGTCACTACTATAATACAAACTTAGACACATGAGTTACTACTATCCTATAAGCTATTAGACACAGGAGTCACAGCTTGGACACATGAGTCACTACTATAATACAAGCTTGGACACAGAAGTCACTACTATCCTATAAGCTATTAGACACAGGAGTCACAGCTTGGACACAGGAGTCACTACTATAATACAAGCTTAGACACAGGAGTTACTACTATCCTATAATCTATTAGACATAGGAGTCACAGCTTGGACACAGGAGTCACTACTGTAATACAAGCTTAGACACACGAGTCACTACTATCATACAAGCTTAGACACATGAGTCTCTACTATCATACAAGCTTAGACACAGGAGTCACTACTATCATACAAGCTTAGACACAGGAGTCACTACTATAGTACACACTTAGACACAGGAGTCACTAGTACACACCTAGACACAGGTGAGCTATGAGTGAATATGGAGTTTAACGACACTGCAGGAATCTTTCACCTATTTGCGACAAGTTAGACACAGGAGTCACTGCTATCCTATAAGCGTAGACACAAGAGTGACTACTATCCTATAAGTATAGACACAGGAGTCACTACTATATCGTACAAGCTTAGACAGGAGTCACTATTATCATATAAGTGTAGACACAAGAGTGACTACTATCCTACAATCAACAGGCAGTTATCACTAGTATCATTCCTCAAGCAGTGAGTCATGTGCTCATGCTTATTGCACATTTCACATGTTTCAGATGGTACATGAAGCAGATTGTAAATGTGTGCATTTGTTTTGTCACATTGTTGTATTTTCCCTCCAGGCCAAACATTTTACAGATGTCATATTATGCTCGCTGTCACATCTGACACTTACATTCCACAATCATGCTACGCTGAGAAAATAATCTACCTTCTTTAACCCACTTTCATTGAATGAATAGAATTATGTAAAGACTATTTGCCGTGACCTCATAGCTAGACTGAATAAAGTTCAGCTCAGTTCAGAAACATTGAACATTATTACCCAAATGGTGTAACATTATTATAGCCAGTGCCATAAGTACAAATAGTTTAAGGAATCAGTTAAGCAGCCACACTCTGTATACATGTATGATTTATTGCCAGATAGCTTGTAATTCTCAGGCTGGACAAACTGCCTTCTTCCCTGTTGAAGACTAATAACAGCTTTTCCCTTTACAGCTAAAGCAAGATTTCATAGTCTGCTAAAACCTTTAAATCTCAATAAAGGTTTTTATGGGCACCGAGAAGGAAATTCTTTCTCCAGGCCACTTTCTCTGGGGGCTTGTGCGTAATGTTGTATACGTAGGTACATAAAGCCCACCTAATGGTGGGGTCAACTGGCGGTCAGTGGGCTGGCATCAGGCCAAGACCCTGGACCCTGGCCAGAGGTGTCACGGTCCAGTTCCCTCCACTGTGCGGAATGCGTGGCTATCTGGGGTGGCCTCAGGTAACGATGGCCTTGTTCCACCTGCCAGAGCTTATAACTGTGAGCAATTAACTGCCAGCTGCCGCCATGCAATCATGTGGCCAGGACTTGCAAAATAAATAAGTGATTATCTGAAATACTTCTGTTCGAAGGTGATAACAGAATTAATTTGTATTTAATGCCTGGTTTTAACTTTATTAATTTAACCTTCTTTCTGCTGGTGGCTACCAGAGATGCCATAGAGTAGTGATTAACGATCACTGTGCTGGAAGAATAAGGTTGGCCTTTTAAAAGGTATGCAATAATAACATTCTACACTGATGCATATTCATAAATACAATTATATCCTGAACTGAAAAGAGCCAGAATGCCAAGCAAGTGATTTGATGTTCACTGTATAGTGGACCCCGGTTTATCCGGAGTTGTGTTCCCAGTAAAATCGTGCGAATAACTGAATTTCCGGATGTCTGAGTCGTAGGAAAACTGATATATGGTTCCCAGCAAAAACCGTGCAGATAGCGATGGAACCAGATATCCGAAGTCCAGATAAACGGGGGTCCACTGTATATACCTACAGTGTGTATTATTTTAATAAAAAATATGAATAAGAAAATATTCAATTTCTGAATCTGTTTATGATATTGATCTGGTTCTGCTGGAAAGAAGATCTAAAACAGCCAACAGAACTGAAAAAAGGGGATAGAGAAAGAGACTGATTGGGATAAAACAGTTTCCAAAATACTTCAGGTATCTCATGGTTATATGCTTTAAGTGGGAGGAGACACCACAACCACTAAACTGTTATGATAAGAAGAACACCATTGTGTATCAACCAATGATAACTGTCCAGTATATATATACTTATAGACATTGCACTGAATTCCTCTACACATGTGGAATTCCACATTGTGGATAAGATATGATCAAAGATAAGCATTTACACGATATTTCAATTACATTAAATGGCAAGGTTCAAGAACACTAAAGATGTCCAACCAATCAAAAAAGGTGTAAAATGTGAAAAGCATTTCTCTTTTTTTCCATTTGGCCTAACTGCCAGCCACACTTGATTTGGCAGCTACACCAGCCTTTTTCTGTACAGGAGGAAACTTACAGTTGTGCTTGGGTCAAGAGTTCAGTTAGATAAATAGTAATTGGTCAGCCTTCAACATGATATGTAGAACATGACAGAATTGGGCCAAGCTGCTCCTACAGGCAATCAGGGCCCAATCTCTCCGCAGCCTGGTATTTGTGAACAGCTCTGGCTTTCATACTTCTACAGCGTTGTTACCATAATTGACTTAATTAACCTTTCCCTCTCTGACAAAAACATAACTTAGAACCATCTGGTGTTGTTGTTGAAACAACTGTTTTATCTAACCATATACTATACAAAGGAAGTCATGATCATAAAGTCTTAGAAAAAGTGGATTTGTAATCATGACTGTAATTTATAATATATTGAACCTAGACCATCAAACATGAGAAAAAGGATGAATATCTAAATACAGTGTCCCCTCTATATAAGGCTGTATTTTGGGTCCATGCCTTATATAATAGTGCAGGTAAATAACAAAAAATAAAAATGGGGTCCACATCTGACCCAGCCTTATATCCGAATCCACTCTGTATCGAACAGCCTTATATCGAGGGGGCACTGTACATTATTCCTAAAAATAAGATTTACATCACAGATTAATAAAAATCAAATTAAATGCATTTGAGCACATTCTGATTGCAGTCTTATCTTTGAGGATTTTTAAAAACTATTTCCATGATGTCAACATTTGATGAGAACTTATTCGAGGACAGATTTAGATGAACTTTTCAACTCGAATTATCTGGTCATTGTCCATGTGTTACCACCTAGCAGAGCTGATTAGCCTGGGACCGACCAAGTCCTGCTCCAACACAACGGCATTGGCAAGCAGATGGATACTCCGCATTTGACTCTCCCAGGAGGGCATGTCGTGAATGAAGAGCCTTATCAATTATAAATACATACATCATCGCGGAAATACTCATTTCCACGCCTTTTCAAGGCCCTTTTAACTCTCTCCATGTTAGAGGCAACCGTAGATGCCCTAAATAGTTGTGTGTGTGGCAAGGAGAGGGTTAATTGTGATATCAAATGCGTTCAAGAAAGGTATAAACAATATCTCACGATGAGAAGTGATCAAATAAAAACAAAAACACTGATTCGATATCAACAAAATATATATTTTAGCCTAATATTCACTATTTAAGGGTTTTTCAAAGAATTACATGAATTTGAAAGGTATTCTAGAATTTGAGGTATTTTCAAGACAACCCTTGAAATTCAAAGCCTTTCAAAAGCTATATGAACCTTCAATAAGATATCGGGACCTTGAAATAAGATATTGGCATATCAATTTTAGCATTGCCAAGAAAGCAATAGAAAAGTAATGCAGGATGAACAAGTATTAACATGTGAACTAGAAAAACCAGTCAGTGGCCCTTGAAGTTTGTGAATGATAAAAAATAAAATAAAAATAAAAAGGGTTAATGATGATACAGAAATTATCCAGAAGAAGACATTTCCACACAGAATCCAGAACCCCAACAGAACAATCACGATGCGAGGGTCACAGGCTCCGATGCTACAGTAATAGAATCGGTAGCAGGCAGTAGATATGGGCGGATCCAATTAAGCCCACCATTAGAGCATGGAGACATACAGACTGATTGTAAAACATTACAGGCAAACTTCAATAATGTTGGCAAATGGGAATCATTCTTGAAGGCCACTTGTTGCATGGTGGAACACACGAAGGTCAAGGCCACATCTCCAGTAATGAAATCAGCAGGTGGAACTGATAAGAGCATGGCAAAGTACAACTGTAATAATTTTAAACATGGAAAGGTCCATCATTGGGATTTACTTCCCCATGGCCGTGTAGCTTTCTGGGAGATAGTGCAAGCGTACTGAAGAGACCGATTCCTGCTCCCGAGATGGAGTTAGTTCCAGAGTAATTGAGGAGTCTGCCCAGAATGGAATATCTATTGAGATTGGGATCTCTATTGCACCATGAAGACTTGCAGAGGACACTTGCCGAGAAATAATGAAGACCCAATAGCAATGTGGCAGATATTGAATATCTCATAAAGTACGAACAAAGGATAGATTAGAGATGGGTGTACCGGTAATACCTCACATATTGAAGTATAAATTACAGAAATATAGCTAGAATGTTGCTGTGTTGGAGACAGCTGTAGGTATATTAAGTAAGTACACAGCTTACAGCTAGGGCAGGAGGCATGTGATTACACCACCACCACCACCACCACCACAACCACAACCACCGTCATCACCGGGAATAGAATCCCCTATGTAATTGGTCAGTGGCCAACAGTGTATGACGTCCATCGACACGAGTTACAACATCGAGTTCCCCTATATACCGAGGCTGCTAAATCTGGTGCGTAAATGCCATGGGTTGTCATTAATGACACACGCTGTTACACACCTCATTATTGACCTGACTGGTCAGTAGAGAATTCATAAAGAACTTACTATATGTAGGATTTATAGCGTATGTGTGCGTGCATGTTTGTGTGTGCCTGTGTATTAGGATTAGGTAGGACAAACACATTTCCACTTTACTATAGTGGTATAATAACATGTAAAACAAAAAGATTAAAACTTTTTCGAAAAATCATTAACATATTTTGTTTTTAAAGTTGGTACATTTAATTAATTTCTTGTAATAATATTAAAAACAGGAGTAAAATAATATCAATTTTTTATTTTTTTTTAGTTTCAACATATCCAGTATTACATTGTTCAAGCAGGCCTAAAAGTACACGGCATCAACATATGAACCAATGGCATTACTTCAGATGTGTGTCATCATTTCTTTGAAGTCTCAGGAAGACCGACTACAATTAGTGTTATTCGCCATCTTCAGATGCAGTCTACCACAAGAAGAGTAAAATGATTCGGCATTGGCAGCGGTGTTTGATAGTTTACACCCATGCTCTGTGGAAAAAAGCAGCTACTTAAAACGTGACATTTAGTAACTTCATCAATAATTTTGTGCCAATCTGATAACCGAATCACGAAGAAAGTCCTGGTCGCATTTCATCTGTACTATATTCCAGCCAAGCTTAGCTAAGAATTCCTTCAAAGGACTTCTATTAAATCACAATATTGTTCCATCGATGCATAAATACATAAAAAGTGTCATCGATGATCCAAGCCTTAGGTTTATTAACTTATTCTACAAGGCAGGACACTTGATAAAGAAGATCAAAGCTCATTCACGTCAAACTGGGGGAGCTTTTGACAGAGACAGGATGACATCTGTTTGAAGTTTCCCAGAGATGGAGTCGGCACGGAACACCCAGGCTCCAAGAGTCGTCACAATTGACAAGAATGCCTGCTCTCCTAAAACAGCTTTATAATGTAATAAATACCTACATAGCCAGTAGATAAACACAGCTTTAAAATGTAAAAAATACCTACATAGCCAGTAGATATACACAGCTTCATAATGTAAAATATACCTACATAGCCAGTAGATATACACAGCTGTAAAATGTAATATATATATAGAATCTCACCCGAGTGTATTTTGATATAGTTGTTATTCTACGAGTTGATAAAGTAACATGAGGCTTTGCCGAGTATTTACGTTACTTTATCAACGAGTAGGATAACAACTATATCAGAGGATAACACACAGAGGGTGAGATTCTATTTATCACCCAATGTCATTCTTAAGTCATTTAAGAAGTAAAATAGAACTTTGAAAATGTTTTACTGGGCAGTAAATGAATATGCTAATATGCAATAGCACTGTGATGTCATAGCATTGTTATGATGGTGATGACATCACAATCATAAACTGTTTGTCACCTGACAGAATTGGCCAATCAGTAACATTTGCTTTTATATCTCCCAGAGATATCAATTTGATATCTCCCAGAGATATCAATTTTATCTACAGCATATATACCCTCTCAGAGCCACTATATTGAGTGATAAACCTACATAGCATTTCTTTTTTGTTTAGAGTCACTTTCTAGAATCTTTCATTAATATCATGCTTTGTCAGTTTAGGGCAGGAGGAAACCTGCAACATCTGTAGCGCTGAATGTTGCAGTAAACCTGAGAGCACTGGTTGGTACTGACAGACCAAGGATTGTATCTGTATTGCTACTCTACAGACCAAGGGAACATTGATGCAGTAGATATACACAAGCAGCGACAGAAATATGTGTAAAGAGTACATAAAGGTGACAAGAATGTGATTTCCTAGAGATTTATCCGGGAACGGTTTGATGCATTGATTTTAATCTCCATATTGAAGGCATACATCACTGGAGGCTATTTAATGTTACCTCATCACGGCATGCACCTAGTACTGCGGTAGCGCTGCCATCACCAGCAGGCGCTGACACACCAGACAACAGAACTGCAGCAGTGCAGACAGCGCAATCCAACATTATTACGTTGGAAAGGCAACTTTCGTGCAGATATAATACTAATACTGCTATGTACAGATTTCAATTTACATGGTCTGGTATTATCCAGTATCTATTACCTCAACATGACACTTCCATGTTACCCATGTAAGTCACCTCTATATTACTCTACCATTCATTGTTATTGTTTGTTGTTGGTATATTTGTGTACTATTTCTGTTTATGATGTGTATTTGTATCTGTTGGAATAAGTGTCTTTACTAAAAAAAAATCTATGGACATTAATATTACCTCTGTGCAGGTTTGAACTCAGTCCTACTGGCTACAATGTCCAACACTCTACCACTGTGCTACTGCCAACCAAGCGGCCTCTAAATCAGCATTCACGCAGAGGCTGGTCAACCCGACTGTTGGAGGCTGGTGCTTCTCTCAGGAAAACTGATCACCAATACAACCCTGATTGTGTACAAATATCTGCCAATTGTTAATTGGGATTAACACCTAATAAGAGTAAATCCAGTGCTGTGCCGTCAAGCTTATAGTCAGGCGGATTGGTGCAATATATGAAGGAATTGTTCATTTGATGATAAAAGCATGAAATTTGGTACACAG
>JAUTBQ010154976.1:0-13446 GCA_032361185.1 Lepetodrilus ovalis | reverse complement strand
AAATGTAAATAGTCTCAGACTGAAATTCGTTTGGTCATTATCTAGGTCTATCAACCGTGATTGTATGCCTTTAAATGACATAGCCCTACAAACCTGGTCCTCAGACATTGAGAATTCTTCAAAATCCATCACATATCGGATAATAAAGACTGAATTAATATTGGAACCGTACCTAATTACCCTAATCAAAAGTCATAAATTTACTCGATTTTCGAACTTCAACTCCTCGCCTCCCAATATAAAAGGGAAGATGGAAAAAAACACACCTATACATAACAGAATATGTCACTTCTGTCAATTAAACGATATTGGTGATGAATGCCATTACATTTTTTGTATATGAAAGAAAAAAGTATATCCCCTCGTATTACATTTCTAGATAATCCATCCTTAACTTGCGTTCTCGTTTTAGGAGCAAGAAAATATAGGTGTATTGAAAAATCTCAGTGTATTCTGTACTATTGTCATTAACTCTATGAAACGTAAAATTTCCTAGCAAATCCCTGTCCGCAATTACCATGTTCGATTGTCTTATAACTATTTGTACCTCTCTGCCTGGGTGTAAATAAAGGTTCTGTTATGTTCTGTAAGTGAACGAGGCAATGTATTATAGATCGCTACGAGAGTGTTTATGGTTTTGTATTAATCCTATCAATTATCTTGACAATTCTATCTAGTGTCATGTCATGTTAATATCATTGTCATGTTATTATATTAAATTTACAAAGAAATTATGAAATCAATCTCATTAAAATCAGAACTAAACGTAAGCTCAGATATTTGGATATCTGTTTTGCAAAGAATGTCATCAAAATATACAAGGAGCGAAACGAGATGTGATGTTAATTTCTATAAGTATTGGAGCGGGTTTCATATATTAACACCGATCATTTTGCATTTACGGCAATAAAGTATATGTTAAAATAGTGTACTGATGGTCACCCTTACCGTGCAATCCCATTCCCGATGGCACGTGTAGAAGATGGCTTATTTCCTGCTAGGGAAGCCGTGCCATCTCCTTTACCAACATCTTACACAATTACTAGTATGTCCTTGTGAATCATCGTGTCCATTGGTCTTTAAAGGTATACTATCACAGATGTGTTTACCTCGATAGCGATCAAACGAACTTATATCTGAGACTACTTACGTTTAATTTATCCAACCAAAAGTCGTTATTTACTGATGCGCTTATTCCCCAACACTCGATAGTTATTGTTATCTTGTTTTTGATGCATCATCTATATGTGGAGCAAACAGCGGTGACGATATTCTATCGTCGTACCACTTTAGAGTTCTGTCTCCTTGCGTTAATATAAATGAAGCAACAATACCTACAACCATATTCAGATTGTTATAACTGTCAAAGCCCAAAACGGTTTGTTGAAATGCAATTTTGCCTACCATACAGCGGTAGAAAGGTTTTTGGAAGTACAAACATGATTATATGTATGTCAAGTGAATATATGTTTTCAGTTGTAGCTAAGAACTATTCCAAAACAACCATCAATATTATGCCTTAAAATCTAATCTAGGTGAAGTTATTAAAGCATACTAGTTATCACAGATGGTTGATCTACATTTAACAGACATAAAAAAAAATCATGTCATGTAAATAAATGAACGTAGCTATAATTATCTGGTATTTGGAGCATATGACTGCTATATCGACCAATAGATGGAATTCCCACAATGTGGATCGACGAAAGGCATATAACATTGTTCATAAGTATCACAAATGAATGTAATTTATTACTCATATATAATGTCATGCGTTCATTGAAACCTCTAATTGTATGCCTTTAAGTCTTTTTTAGGTAACAATTTAAGACTTTTATTGTCGAATTAAGTGAAAATAAACTAGCAACGTTTATATTCTGTACATGAAACGCTGATTAAAACAGCGGACAACAGACGTGAGTGTGCCAATACCGAAAGTAGGCTCTATTACGGATCATAGTGCATGATTATTTGTAGCGTTTTCACGATTGTTGCAAGTAACTACGAAGCGGGTTCACTTTAAAGTGATTAATAACTAAAGTACTTTCTATTATTTCATTATCATGAAATGAACATTACATTACAATTCCATGCATTTAAATTGTATAAATCACAATTGTTGCAAATACGTAAGAAGCGGATTCACTTAAAATACATTAATACCTAAAGTACTATTATTTCATTATCATGAAATGAAAATTACATTTCAATTCCATGCATTTAAATTGTGTAAATAGTGCTGTCTTCGCGTTCCTTGGATTAGATGTAACTCAATATGGCGACTAAATGGCGTGATAACTATCTTTCTCGTCTTTCACGTATTTCCAACCCAAGATATGAATCATAAAACATTCATCATTGAAATTGCGCGACTATCAATATGAAAATACGAACATGATATTATTTATTCATTAGTTAAGGCTGGTATAATTTCGCTTTATGGACACAATTACTATTAGAAGATGACATGTAATTATTCATCACACTCGCTGATCGACTGGACACATCAGTGCATTTTTAGAAAGTCATCACCATATTAAACAAGTGCCAATTGTCGTGAATTGAAATTCACAAAGGTTTCATTCCTGATCATTCGATATTATACTGATTTTTTCCCGACGTGCTTTAGCGTTTAAAAGATAACTTAGCGAATTGTTTAAAGAAGCATGTAGTTATTAAAGGCATACTATCACATATATTTATGGCCGTCTTTTTACTGGTTCTTAGCTAGAACTACAAATTACATTCACTTGACATACATATAATCATGTTTGTACTTCCAAAAACCGTTCTACCTTTATATGGTAGGCAAAATTCAATTTCAACAAACTGTTTAGAATTTTGCTGTTTATATAACAATCTGAACAAATTAAATTATTCGTCCTTCTTCATATTAACGCAAGGGGACATAACTCTCAAATTGGTACGACGAAAGAAATGCGATTGCTTCATAAATCATGAATACATCGAATACATGATAATTATTAGTCAGGACTAATAATTATTATAAAATATGAAATTTATTATTATGTTGGGGACAGTAGACTACTAGGATACCATTAAATAACAACTTTTGGGTGTACAAAATGTACAAATCAAACGTAAATAGTCTCAGACAGAAATTCGTTTGGCTATCATCTTGGTCAATCAACCGTGATAATATGCATTTAATTCAATATGAGTATTTGCGCATGTGTATGCGTGTGTGCATGAATGTGTTGGCTTTTGGTCGATATATTGGTTCTGGAGCAATGATATCGCTATTGTTTTTCCGACACAATCAAAGTTAATTGAAAGTATATTATTATATAGTTAATGCACGAGGAGCCGGTTTACGTGTGTTTGAAAATGACACAGTAGATTTGGGCCTTCCACATGAAATTCTATTGTACATAAAAGCATACCGAACCTTGACACTTTACTCAACAATTACTACAACTAATACACAACGATGTATTTTAGTTTCAGATTCCAAATAATCATCCCGATTTTTCATTGCAAGGATTCGCTTGATGTTTCCTCAGCCTTGTTAGCGTCATTGGTAGTTTAATTGGATAATTTCTTGTGATTCCGTGTCACACCCGTAATGCAAGTGATCCCAATTTCTTATTTTGTCAAATTCAAAAACAACGTGATTGTCCTTCCCTGTCATTGTTCCACGGAGCTATCAAGGGTCATAACACAAATAATGATCATGTTGTTCAACACGTGCGTAGTTGCATAGTGACGAGTATAGGAAAAATCCGTGAAGTGTCACAGACGCAAAATAGTACTGCGCAGGTGTTCGCACACGTGTTTTTAACAAGTTGACAGCAGTGTTGCATTGATCCTGTTGCATCTGTCCGAATGTTGTGATTGTCGAGCTGGGGTTACGTTTATAAAGTTTAATAAATGTCTTACTCACATTAACAAAGGTGCTACATGTATACGCATTGGTATTTTATGGCGTACAACTGAGAAAACGATCGCTAGCTGTGCCAAGCTTATGATTCTGCAGCGGGGTCGCGTACAGGTGACCTAAAAAAAACGGTCTTCGTAATTTAAGCGAACAATTTTAGAACTTTGCAGCTTAGAACTGCTACCAGATACACGAACGATGGTTTATGCTAAAGAAAAAAGGGGTTTATAAACTCTGGTGTAAGCTGTGCCACCTGACACCAGTTTTTCGCAGCTTACTTCCGGTTTGGTGAAACATGCACTGCACGTTGTTAAAGTCGTGTATTCCTTATGTTTGATTAGAGTTGTCTTTGTTAGCTGATTCCCCACCTTCTAATGAATATGTGTCATAATTATTTCCATATACTTTTGAATATTTCGGATACCACAAGAGGTTTTATGTTCAATGGTAATCTACGAGTTGCGTCACGAGATCAGTATGTTCATAAGCAATAACATTCCATTAGAAAGTTTAGTGTTTGGATAAGCAGTAATTGCTTTGGTGTCATCACGACGTAATGCAAATTAGAAGACCACGAGTCCCCCCACAAAAAAAAACCCAGACCTCCTAAAATTGGTCCTATGTACAAACCGCCAAATCGCAAATAGAGATTATATCTAAGGTTTCTGTCATCTTTCTGTAGAGTTAATGATACCACTTTTAAAGACTGATACAGAGCTAACAATTATTAACATCCCCAAACCGTCATTTAAAAAAAAATTAAATATCCAATTTCATTTTTATTATTAATATTACCTTTTTCAATATGGTGCTTAAAGAATACGCGATTGAATTATATTAGTGACAGCCAATGAAAGACTATAGCTTCCAATACGGTTCTCTGTGTATTACTGCTGGTGGCTATTTGACGTACATAAGGCAGTGTTCTCCATTACGGAGAGGGTAAATTGATGCTCTATGGTCCTTCCATTCCACCAACGTATTATCTATTCCTTGTGTACGCAGTCACGATCATTTTCCGTATCAGATGCAACCAGTCGCACATGAAATCTATAGTTTGCGTTTCTCTCCATTTCATTACGAATATACGCTCATATAATTGAGTTACTCGCATATAAAATAAGCGCATCCTTATCTTTATAATTCCCCATTCAATAAGCTGTTCTCTGTTGACCTGCCAGGCCAATTCTGGATTTAGCTGATGATTATATGTAATTCGAGGTGTGTTTTTATCATCCAACTAAGTAACCGGCTGATCGTTATCGCTTTCGATCGCTTAATTACTTTTGAAGGGCTGTGAAGCTCTCTTCCCCCGAGCATCGATTGCTGTGGTGGCCAAGATGGGAATCTCCGTGCGTGTTGGTATACGCCTCGCCGTGTGTTGTACAAGTGCTAAGTGATGTGTAACGGTTAGGTAGGTTGAGTTCTATGTAAATATACCATACGTCCCTGTTGATGGGAGGAATAAACGCTATAGGAGAACCTGTGTCTGTCTAATAAAGAAAGCCGCGTGGCTGCGGTGAAACACTTCCTCTGAAAAATGCTCTCTGGAGTGTCTGGGGAGTAGCATTATAACACCCTAGAGTGTTTTATACCTACTTTGTGAAATATACAAGTGTTAATGCAAAGGAAATGACTTTTATTTCTGTACTGGATAGTACTTTTAAAGGTGACTCAACAACACTCAATGCGTGATACTGCAGTATATGGTTTCCGTGAATTAAGTAGTACACAGATAGTTAAGAAATAGTTTACGGTTCGAGAAAACTACCTATATACTATTGTATGTCAACTTCTAGTACATCTACGGCATTACACAGCTGCATGTAGTATATTATAATATTACAGGCTATAGTAAAATACGTAATGAAATATGTACATATTTTAAAGCAATGTATACATTATTTTTACAAAATATATTTATAAAAGTTAAATAAAAGTTCATGGACCAATTACATGATCAATTATTACTTGGAGATTAAATGTGATTATAATTCCTGTAGATACTGAGGATGGAGAATCTATCATATGTTCGTGTATGTCTACGCATAGCTCTAAAATCAAATAAATTACAAACACTTCAAATATTTATACTTTGGGAAGAGTATGTTCAATTTGTCCTGTGTTTCAAATGTTGATATCAATTACATCCTAACATACAATAGCATAATATTCATTTAGACTGATTGTTTTTCATTCCAACAAATTAAAACTTTTAATTTATAGTGTAATATATTAGCAAATTATTTATGAAGCCTGTCAGTTATTATTCCGTAAATGTACAAGTACATGTATACCTTTATAAACTAGTCAACGTTTTACACAAATGGGGGTGTTCAAGAACAAATGACATTTCATCTTAGGAAATTTCAAAGTCTTGGTGACAAAATTAGCAATTCAATAAATGGATAAATAACATAATTCAACTCACGTAATATCGGTCCTCTCCAAGTCGTATCATGAAAAAAAAAATCAGCATTAACGGTAGCCTGCTCAAAGCGCTTGCCAACGCCCGCGCTACCGCCAGAACCGCATTGTCTTCCCCTACTGTGAGCTAGTCTATTGCCCACTGCTTTCTCCTCTCCGACTAGCCCAACGGAACTATATAGGAGCATATAGGAGCAGACTTGTGAGTGGCTCGCACAGACTCCCGACGTAATTCAGAATAGGCTTCATATCCCCGCTTTCAACTCACTAACTTTGTCAACAGACAAAATGCAGTAATTTACCAGTGCAAATATCCCCTACAACTGCAAATGTTTGACTCCTTTTTTTTTAAAGTGTCATAATTAGCACTTGCCGTGACTAATTGCTCGTAGGGTTTTAGACACCCATTAGTACGGTAGAGGTATTGATCCTACTTTAGGGGTTATTTACAACATTAACCCTTGATACGGCCAGTGTCGCCAATAACCATCAATGCCATCTTAGTTGACCAATACGGAGTTTTATTTGTCGATCACACGGAGTGATAGATGCAAGTGCAAAGAGAGTTTTGTACATTCATGAGATAACAGTAAAAGGGTCATCGATTTGAGGATAATCAGCGAATCTTTCATTTGGCTCAAAATAAAAATAAGGGGGAATGCAATCAATAAGTAAGGGGCAGATAATGAAGGGGATCCAAGGAACATCTTAAATATCAATTACCCACGACACTGCTGGTTACCTAATCGAGACCGAATGAAACCGTAACTAAACGAGCTATTGAAACCATCTTCGCTATCCACTCCTCTAAGCACATAATATGTAATCTAGTTATTTTTTAATCATTCTACATGAAAAATGTATAACACATTAACAACTCAGCTAAAAAAAAGTTACTCTAAGAGGTTTTGAAGTATCATGATCGAGAAGTTTCCAATTGCACGTGCCCATGCACAGGTGTTCGAAATTACAAAAAGAAAATACGTTACGGCGTGATCGTATATAATGTGTTATATATCCAACAGGGAATGGTCTATCGTAGCTAGCTAACTGGCATTCAATGTTGTATAATTATTACTGTTATAAAAAAAATATATCATACATCGGTAAACATGTTTTAAGCTCAATACCAGCAACTATACGCTTATGCCGCTTGAATAATGAATATTTCTAAATGGATATACCGTATGTGATAAATCATATGAAATATAGGACCAATTATAATGTGAATGTTATCCATAATTTACGTTACCCATAGCCATAAGGTAAAACTATCGATACAAGGGCTAATGCAAACTATATATTATATATGGGATCCTGGATTGATGCTACTTAATTTAAGCTAAGGATCATTTACGATGTCCACGTGTCAATGTCATGTTTTGGGTTTTATCAGTATATCTTTCTGTGGACATCATTGTAATAGTCTACAATGTCATAAACGACATCTTGCTGTATGGTCAGTTGGCTTAGCGAAATTATCGTCACACGGCGGATAAAAGCACCATTTTTAGCATAATTTTGCCTTTCAGTCAATAATTAAATATTAGCCTAGGAGTCCACTACGTTTTCTTAGAAATTACTAAAATCCAAAATGGGGGGCATGTATTAATAAAAGTATCATAATGCCAAATGTGCTGCTTTAATCTGTAGTGTCATGATAATGGTCATATTTGAAGCTAAGCCACCTGACTAGGTTTAACATTCAATACTTGTTTATGCGTGTAGTTCATCACACGTTCAATTACAAGCGCCAATATTCTTGCGTGTTGGGTCGCATAATTATTTCGTTTATCAAGTGATAATCCACAAGTTTGTCCACGTTGAAGAGTTAGTTGGGATGATATCGCTTGCTCAATATAAGTATTTAAAAGTATTTAATAGTATTCAAATATATAATATATACGTACGTAGTGACGGAAATACTCGCATTTGAAGTTGAACGTGGTAAAGCTAAGGTCTCCATTGGCATTCTAATAGTATAAGGTTAGAGGAAAATGTTTTGAAAGAACAGGATTGAGGTTGGCTTTCTATAGTGTAATTGTGAAGTCAGACGGGTTTTCATTCTGAGTGGAAGACCTTTCACTATATATTAGCAAACTTACATTGGCTTTCTGCTATTTCAAGAAGTACGACAATTTTCATCATGGATGTATGTTAGCATAGCACACTTTAGCTGAATATTTGGACTGAGTTTTCTTCTTCTGAAGGGATGTGCTTGTATTTCCTGATTGATCAATGCAAATATGAAAACAAATAGACATACATAGAGAGAAATAAGATATGTGGATCAATCGTTTACTGTCATAGATCTATTCTGTAAATTGCTTCCTTGAGCGCTCCTACACTAATGGCTGTCAATCATACAAAGTGTCCGACCTTTTGATTCGTGTACAGACATACAGTTCCATTCACAATGACAATTCCACTTTTAACTTGTAAGATTCGTCTGATATCTAGGGTACCATACACCTCGCAGTTTTAGATAAGAACACAGCTAACAACTCCTCAGTCCATCGACCAGTTTCTAAGAGATGACTATTGGTTGAGACAACCTACAGAGCCTTCTTACGCTTCCCTAAGTCGTAGCTCAAATGTCAAACAGATTAATTGGACATAAGATGGACATGTAACAATGTTTGCCACACTCTTCTTTCATAAAAGACTCCATTATCACAGAATAAGCGACGGTCACTAAAGAAAATCAAGGGAAACAAATGTGTTTTAAACATAGAACATTTATTTTCCTTACCTTTTCCATCAACAATCAACACCCCCATAAAAAGTATTTCCCGTTTTTTTTCACATACTATGCACACGTATTTGTATGTTTATGGTTGGGTATTTATTGGTTGCGACAACCTACAAGACCTGTTTTACGCTTCACTAAATTTTGTGAGTACTATTTCATGCCAATCTCAGATTTAATATGGGGATTTCTGAACAAAACTTTTAGGTAGGCATGGAATTGTACTCAGAAAAGTTTCGTAATCTCGGGGTCATTACGTCATTCTTTTACTATAATAGAAAGTGACGTATATCTCAATTTAACTGACTGCCGTACTGTTATACGCAGACCGAGTAGAATCGCCCAAACATTTCACTGTAATGTGTCAATTTTACAAAACAAAATTCCGCAGTTTTATCGAAATAATCTTCTTATTTTGCTACCACACATGAATATGACAAGCCTCATAAGTATCAACCCGTATCAATAAGTTGCAGTCTGTAATATGATTATATGTGTTTAAAACTAACCTGCAGTGATAATAGGTGACATCTATTCCCCCGGAACCGGAAGTTTGGCATATTCCCTGGACACGAACCCAATTTTTAGCAATCTCATATAATTGGCTATCTTGACTCAAACTAGTAATCATATATCTTCCTAACCCTAACCCTAACCTCAACCTTAACTCTAACCCTATCCCTTATATAACCATAACCGTAACCGTAACCGTAACCATAACCCTAACCATAATCCTAACCATAACATAACCATAACCATAACATAACCATAACCATAACCTTTACCCTAACCCTAATCCTAACCGTAACCATAACCCTCAATCTAACCTTAACCCTAACACTAACACTAACCATAACCAAATCATAACCAAATCATAACCAAATCATAACCCTAAACCTAAACCTAAACCTAACCATAACCCTTACCATAACCCAACCATAACCTAACCATAATCCTAACCATAACATAACCCAAACCTAACCTTTACCCTAACATAACCATAACCATAATACCCATAACCAAACCATAACATAACCATAACCCTTAATCTAACCACAACCCTAATCATAACCATAACCCTAAGCCTGTGCCTAACCCACAACCTAAGCCTAACCCTAAACCTGAGCATAACCCTAACCCTAACTATAACTATAACTCTAACACTAACTCTAATTCTAACCCGAACCCTAACCCTAACTGTAACTATAACTCCAACTCTAACTATAACTATATCTCTAACCCCTAACCCTAACTCTAACCCGAAAACTGAGCATAACCCTAATCCTAACACTAAACCTAACCCTAATCATGTCTACCAATAAGCTTGCCGGATATTGGGTCCGGATGCGTGAATAGTCCGGGTCCGCGGAATACGCACAACCGTGATTCATAATGTAACTCATTAATATTTACCTTTTCATTTACCGGGTGGGAAATTATCGCTGCATAAATGAATTGATATTATGAAATATCTCATTATCAATCTCATAATATCATCAATTTCCAGCAGTGACATCTAAATATAATTTCTGAATCATCTAGAAAGGTTATCATTTAATAGTTAACGTAAAATGACCACCTTTACTGTTTTATACCAAGTAACACGTCCTTTTAGAATGGTATAGAAATTGAATGTTGAAATACCTAGACTTCCTATAACAGCAAATGTCAATTGTTCTTTCGTTCATAAAAAAAAAAAATACTGACATTAATTCCCAGTAGTGTACGTAATGTTTAGCATTAAAGAATCCTTTAATATAAAAGGATTTCTATCATTTGAAACTTTGACAACGCAACTCAAAGCAGCACTTCGTTGTTTAAGCATTATGATAATGGATATTATTTCAAATACATGTGTATGTAGACTAATTGTGCCACTATGCCATGAAATCAATGATCTTCAAACACTGCAGTATCAGGAAGTTCGCTCGTTATTATTAATGATCTCTAAAGCTGACGTCCATTACACTCGTTTGATTCGTTTACCTTCCATTATCACGTTGAAAATGTAGTCCATCAACTCCGGCTACTCGAACAAGTATATTTGTTCTAAACTTCAATTGCATGTTTGTATATCCTAATGTTTTACGGATTGACTTGCTGTTTCTCTCCCAATATTAGTATGCTTTGAACTTCAATACGGTATACCGAATGTCGTACGTGCAGTTAGTTCGACGCCAACCAAAGGTGCTGTATGGGCGTTACTGGTTGAAGCATATACAAAACGGAGCGGCTTCGCATTATGATGACATTTTGCAGACTGGATTGTTTATAAGTATGTGTTATTATATAGTAATTTTAAGTATAATGTACTAAGTCTAAAGTAGTAAGAATGTATCATATAGATCTACAGGCAAAAAGGTAACTATCATATTGCTAACTCTTAACTCCTGGGTATCCTTTCACGAAGCTCTTTTATCCACCAAGAGTCCATAGCTCTCTCTTTGCAGTGCATTAGCTATCGGCAATGGTATCTTGGTGGATAAAAAAGCTTCGCGGTTCGTCCGCCAGTTCTCGTGTGTGTAAAGGTAATACATGTAATGTACATTATTGTTCCCCGGCATATTCCTATGCCATAAACACGTGTAGTAGATAGCAGCTAGATAGCAACTAGATACAAATGAAACGGAACAGCGATCCATGCAACTGCTACACAATACCGCGTATACGTAGAACAATGTGAATTGTTTCAGATATAAATCGGTGTTCATTGAAGCCATATCGCCACGCCAATGGAGCCAATGGAGCCAATGGTGCATCGTCATTGCTGTCTCTGTCTCTGGAAGAGAAGGCGATATCAATATCGACGCCGAGAGCAGTTTATTACGCTTGTTTGCTTCACTTAGATCCAATTATCACAGTGAAAAGGCATCAATTAGTGAAAGAAATCCCAAACAGTTATAACACTGTTGCAAGCGATAATTGCATATTGACACGTTACTACTCGTTATGGATTGCAACAGACGTTTGTTTCTTTTTATTTAAGTAGGAATGTTGCGTCAATGGACGAGAGCCATTCGACCCTATCTTGAATGTTCATATCTTTCAACTGAAATCACTCGATTTAAACCCTGTAAATTCATTAAACATTTTGACAGGTGGAGGCGGGTATGTCTTCTCTATTCATTGGAAAACCGTTACAAGTACTTAATATATTTTAATTACTCAAGCATTTTGGCTATGAAAAGGACTGGCGAGTCTAGTTAGGATTGTAATTTCAATTATGTAATATGGTTAAAAAAAATATATACATAATCTAACCAGCAATACAATGCGAGTTAATGTGAATTTATACAGTGACTTAACTTCAGAAGTTACTTTCAATTAATTATAATAGTCTCGTTTCCTTTATCGTTTACGGTGCTAACGCTAAATACAAATCCGACTTTAATAAGAATATACATAGCAACCTTTTCCATAATTATATTTCACGATCAATCATGCACATGTTGTTTTTAAGAGCAACTTTAGTAGAGCAATATTCTTCAAACAATCTACACTACTAAGTACTGCCATGTTTTTTCTTGTGATGGTATTTATTACTAAGTTTATATCTACGTAATTTAAGATTGTATCAAATATTGTTGGCACGGACAAACAGGTGAAGTACATGAATATATATCTCTAAATTGTTGTATATTAAAAGTTGAATAAGAAACAAAGAGCGTCATTTCTATATTTCTATGTTGTAAAGTGTATACGAAAATGCATTCTCACTGTATGTATACTATTTTTAGTTACTTAAAAACAAGGTGAGTTTTAAATAGGCTCCTCACCTAAGCAGTTGATTGGGATGACGTTGGCCTTTTCTTATCAATGATCAAGATAATGTTAAACACTAATGCTACATGATAAAATAGACGTATATAAAATTTACAGTCATTTCGTTTCATCTCAGCCTTCAAGAGAAACAATGTATAGAACACGTGTTCTAATCTTAGATATAGTTTCATCTTTTATGTGTTTTTTTAATTTTTTTTGGTGTGTGCAGTATTTATGGAACCAAGACAGATTTCGATCGATTTGGCACGGATTAAACAGAAAATAATATTAAAGCTTTACATATATATTGTATATTGCTTTCGCCACACATACACTATGGCCTATGCGCGGGTACTTGTTAGATGCTCGGCTACTTGTTAGGATTCAATATGAATAACAATTTTGAAGCATTGATGAATTATCAATCAAATTTGATTGCTTAATATATGTTTCAAACATATGTTTCAATAATGTCTACCATAAATAAGATTTAGAACAACGGAATTTTTTATTCAGTTCTTTTCGACAGATATATACATTTGGCATAAACATGCTTTCGACACTGATGTATCAACTACCATTCACACAATCTGTACATTATTCAGGTAAG
>JAUTBQ010154965.1:0-13447 GCA_032361185.1 Lepetodrilus ovalis | reverse complement strand
AATTCAAACTACTACTACTAATAATAATACTACTACTACTACTACTACTACTACTAAATAATAATAATAATAATAATAATAATAATAATAATAATAATAATAATAATAATAATAATGACTTCTTGGTCATACTAAATGGACATCCTGTACTAGCCTGTGTATTCTGTCCCTGACGTAATCACAGTGCGGTCAGACAAGCTTGTAATATGGTTGTCCAGCAGCCAGTGGATCCACAAGATGAACGTGACACAATGCATTGTTATGTCACGCTGTGCGCATGTCTGATATTACATGGGTGGAATACAACTCTGGGGCAATACAATCAATCAACGATCTTCTATTGAAACTAGAAGTTGACATTATTTCCCTGGGGCAACGAAAAAAATAAATTATTTCCAACTAAAGACATATTTTGATGTGATATAGTTTGGCATCCGCTATCTCAATCTAGAAAACACGAACTGTTATCATTGACACCCATATTCTGATAGCCTTCTTCTCACACGGTACGTCACAGCAGGGATGCTATTTTAGGAGGCACCGGGTCAGAGGTTAGATAAGGATGAAATAAATGGTATATGCTGGTAAATTGAAGTGATAATGATGCAAAGCAAGTCTAAATAACTTTACGGGCCAGAAGTGTTAAACACTAACTGGGTACATGATGCTGCATTAATACATCCGTATGGGTGTATGTATCAGAATAGGGTACACCTTGAACGAAAGAGGACTGGTGGTTGTATAACAGAACCAGTAAAATTAAAATCACGCATGGCAATAACACGTTACGTACACTACTTCTTAACCGACTTCGTATGTCCATTTAAACCCATGGCTTCTATAGTTAAACACACGATCTGTCAATCACAGCCTGAAAATACTTAGTTATATTTCGTGTGTCTACACTAGTACGCACGCTAATGCCAGTAAGTTATTCATTCTGTCAATATTTCCATTACTAATTGAATACATTGAAAGGGCCAATATAAGAATTTGTTTAGGTGAAACAAACCTTGTTTTACTTCACTTCATCTTACTTGCTTGAATACATACAAATTAGGTTAATAAGTATCGATTACATTTTAAAAGTAATATAATTCTATTGCTCGCATTAATAATTCCACGGCTTTTTCCGTAACCGCTACGACAAGACTTTGAATACGGTATCAACTGACAGCCTTTATGCTATGAAGAAATCTGCCATGTCATCACGTGTTATCACGTGTCATCACGTACGTGGCCAGTACACGGAGGAACGAGTCGAAACTGAGCTGGACATGCATTAAATTGGCAATATTATTTACAATTTAAGGTAATATTGATCCGCACTACGCGTAGTATCAACATCGTTGTCCTTTATAAATAATGACATTTGAATTTATATGTCATTGCGTAAAGATAATTATTGCACCATAATCATGAAAAGGATCTTTAAACTTTATCTAAACAGAACGTAACTTAATTTAGGAGTCAATTACTGAAACCAAATAACCAAAACAATTTTGCAAACGTTCCCACTAATACTATTTCCAATTCACCCAGTTTGAACGCTGCCAAGTGGCGCCTGTGTTGATGATGGAATGTTCTTTGTAGGAAAATAATGAAAGTTGCAGAAAACTAACGTAAATGCGAAGACCAGCAATTCCACCTTCGTGCGTCAGAGATCAAGTTTGCTGTTTCAATAGAGAAAGTTAGAGAAAAACAGCGTGTTCAACTGATTGACGGCGCATTTCGGTGGCACATCCGTGTCACAATCTGTCAGTTGCTCAATCAGGTATATTGGGTAAACATAGATGTACACCCCCTTAACTGTCAACGCTCACTTAGCTTAAATACTGAGTGTTCTTTCTGGGATCATAGACAACAACAAAAACTAAATTCAAACGCTTTCAAAAAGAAAGCTCAGGTGAAAAATTTCAAGAAATATATTGTATTCCAAAATGTGTTAATCTAAACGCATAGTATGTGAAGTCGATTACAAGCAGTTATGTTGTTTGGCAAATATAAACTTGTAATGACTTCTCCATGAAGTTAAAATAGAAAGCGAGGGGAGGTTGGATGGGTTGGTGGTTGGGCGGTGTTGCGGGTGGGAGGTGGGGTTGGGGGAGGGGGAGGGGGACTATTGTTGGAGGTAATGGAGAATACAGACTATGTATTGCTAGAATCACGGATAAATATAAATATTTAATACATGTTCCCCTATCCACTCTTACATAACATGAATATTACTTCGTGTGCTACATAATGATGGCCACAATACAATACCTATCTGTGAACAACCTGAAATGTCGGTCTGTTTACTAATATAGATATTGGATCCCCATATGTGTTACTTTCCAGCGTTAATGGATTTTGGCTCAGGGACTAATGCATACATGTCATGAAGACATAAGTAAAACGAAAGTACACAAGATGCAAGGCACCGTCAGATCCTACTAGCAATTGCTCGTGAAACTTTGCACAGTAAATACAATACCTACTTCTTGTACTGACTCTTATATCACTCTTCAACTTTAAACGCTTACTTAGCCGTATACACCCGGTAGAGCTACCTAAATACTATTATATCACACTATATAAAACGTTTACTAGAAGAGTAAAGATAATTAGATATGTTTTCGATTTTAATCTGAAATATTGCTAATTCAGGAGGCACGATAGATGCACACGCTTCTCATAATTGACTATACTTCATAAATAAGAAAATAGGAAAACAAAACAATTATAGAACGAATCATTTAATAAATAAATAAGCCGAGTTGTCTAAGACTAATATGATCTACGGTACATTACATATAAGGCGTGGACTATGGCTATTACTGTAGAATGTCGGATGTTCGGGGCAGTAGTAACTGGTCCCGCTGCTGTGATTTGTTCCAGATCGACGTGATAACAGCCAGGAACTAGACAACTGGTATCCTATTTCAAACAGTCTAACAGGGTTTGTAGCAAGTCGTAGATTCTACACCCAGATAGGATACCTCACACAGTCTCTGGCAAGCGCTGGATTGGTAGGCTAAAGTAGTCAGACCATGAACGTGAACGCAGATATAGCAGAGCATACCTAGCATGAACACGTCTTTATCAAAGGTAAAGATCGTAAAGGTCATTGAACGGCTTTGTGTGTTCAAAGACGAGACTATCTGACTATGTTTGTGAAGGTAGTGTTATCACCGTGAGACTACTAAAAGCATAGGTTCACGACAATATCTCTTAATGGCGTCCATCAAGAGACGAAGATCTTCAGATATAGCGGCTGTAGACCTTTCATCAATCAACCTGCTTATCTCCCATGAATCCGACTCGAATATCCGCACATACTAAATGGAACCGATTTCCTTCGTGTCTGGTTGTCAGGAGAATGCACATTAACATCTATTAAGAAAAACACAACCATTTCAAATCATAGGGCGGAACGTTGGTCTTTAAATGTCCGAGACAGAACAGAAGAGAACATGTCAGAACAGAACTTCATGTGTAACAGAACTACCGGGCAGTAGGAACCTAATAAGTCTAGTTATCACCGATCTAGATTCGGTCTACTAAAAGCAAAGTCACGCTGACATAGATTATGATTAGCATCTCATCATGACGTCATGTGGTTGTAAATCACTCGTAAGTTTACCGACATCGCTATTTACCGAAATTGATTGGTAATGCGAGCAGTTTTACTGTAGGATCTCACATATAAATAAAACTAAGCATAATATTGCTTTAGAATAAATAATTAAATGTAAAACGAGTGTGTTATTTAGTTTTGTTGTTCTGTAGAATCAGCATTGAAACAGTTTTACTATTATAATTATAGCCTATTCTATTGTGTTATATCTGACATTCTGCTGACATACTCGTCAATTATGAGTGAAAGATTCCCGTTATGACGTAAAACAATAATTCAGTCACTCACTGTCGACTAACCCGTTAGAGCTACTTAGACAAGGCGCGAACGCTACATATCTGTCTGTCTGTCTGTCTGCATATAGCCTTTTGGTAAGTGTAATTAATGTCAGGTAATGTCACAATCACCGTCTCGAACTTTAGCTAGCGTGCTACATTTTGCAAATAAACTTAACACGCATTACAGTTATAAATATGCTGAAACATTTCAAAAGCATTAGGCATTTCACGAGTTGTATTCCTCCATTAGCATAGCGTAAAAGAACAATTTATCTATCACATTAATAGCAAAACAAGTGATTTATGTTTGTTTATTTGACGTTTACGCATTCCGGTGGCAAAGTTGTGCACGCGAAAAATGAACATATTATAAAGTTTTATTCATCTGACCTTTTGAGATATACTGCAAGTTTTCTTTGTAGATTTGTCGAATGTCTATTTACATATTACACCCGATATGCCTACTGTTGATTACCCATGACGTAGATAATTATTATGTACTTATGGCATTTATTGTTTTACTACTTCATGCAAGGAATTCCTATCGAGGAACATTTCAGTGGTAGCACGCGTAACTCGTTACGAATAATTTACGACTGTTGCAGACATTGTTTGTGCTGTATTTCCGCGACACCGTCCAATTAACGGGGCCGTTTTCGCGCCGGTTGTGTTCGCTAACGTGCTAAGCTAACAAACAACACAATTCTTCTTGCACGTGCACCTGCCAACGACTGCCTGTTTCGAAAGAGGAACACGTGCGAAAAACAATTGTTTCATTCTGCCTGGTTCATGACAAATAAACAAGGACACTTTAAATATTCCCTAAAACCAGAGTATTGTGTGCAAGAGGGGGGCGTAGAGGTGTTGGGTGTGTTCCTTTCGTTTTCTAGAATATCCAGAAGATCTAGAATACCAATGGCATACGGGAGATCAATGTCCAGGATTTGTCCTATATCTTCCGTGGAGAGAGGTGGTGCAGGCAGGAGGAGAGACGTCATCCAACATGGCTGCCTCGGTTGCAACCATAGGCCTTCTTACGAACTTCTTAGCCTAACAACTTGCATAGCACGTGCGATAGGTATCCTTAAGATAATCGTACGCTCGTAAGTAAGTTTCGAGAATAGTGCCCCTGTTATTTCGACAAAGCCAAACCGTCAGACAAAATGTTATGTTTTATTTTGTTTATTCCGTAAAGTATTCCCAAGAGAGGATCTACTAAATATGGAGTATCGGAGAATCCTAAAATTCACAAATCCTGGAGAACGAAAGGAACATCCCCGCGGTGTCTGTCTCATGAGACATACGTTTTTTTCTTTGCGGTGTGAGCTGGGCTTACACGTAGGTCTCCACATTATTTTCTTATTATGAATCTACGTGAAGTATGTTTCAACGTTTCGTTGTTTTCCATAGGGGTTTCAGTAAATTTCAACAGTCTATGCATACATATCAAGATATATTCAAACAGAGTTATGTCCCTTTATGTTATCCCAGCTTGACTGTCTACACTGCCGGTGATAATCGAAATAAACGCATGCAAATACGGATCGCCGGTGGATTCATATACATCAAGTGTTTTTAACATCAAGTGTCCGAATAACAGTTAGCATCTTTATTTAGTTAAATTTAATATGCATATAAAACGCGGTGCACGTATTAACGAGGCGCTTGCCAACTAGTACTTAGAAAATATTTTGTTATCTCGAGTTAAATGCATCCGGGGACACACTTTTGCATCAACACCGGTTGAGAATTTTAAACTTTTGTATGAAAATGACGGTACCAAATTAAGACACATTCCTGGATTAATGTAATTGATCGAAACATTAAGGCAAAATCCAAAACAGTTTTTTGAAATTTATATTTTTCCTACCGTACAGTGGTAGAAAGGTTTTTGGAAGTACAAACATGATTATATGTATGTCAAGTGAATGTACTTTGTAGTTCGATCATGATAGGAATTTCCATACTAAGTTTACGTCAAACCTCAAAGCCCAGTTTCAAAGTATAATCAACATATACAAATGTGAAATAGTATTTCTATTCGTATTAAAGCAGGTGACGAAAGCGATACGGCATCTACATGCATCACTCAGAATAGTCTACCGCCGCTCGTGCGCATTCACTTCCGGTGTCGCGGATCAACCCTGGACAGAGCAGCGGCGACCAGCGGTGCGCACAATTCTCATTAAACTTAACCAATCATTACCAATCGCTGCTAATCACCATGTTAGCAGTCCACACACGACAACATTGCTGCGGAACATGACGAAGTGGGGCTGCTTGCTGTTCCTCAATGGAAGTCAATTGGTGCAAAGTGCTGGTCAATTACGCCGTGATTAGCGGCCACGACAGGCGGTCAATATGCGCATGTCCGTCCTCTTATTGACGCAGATTCGGTAACTACAGTCGTCACGGACAGCTTGTAATCAGACAGAACACTCAGAGTTGTGTAAGATCAGCTAGGAACTGTCAATAATCCCTGGGATTTCAGATCCGTGAAATCGGCTCTGAATTATAGAGGATTTAAACATGACACAGGAGGCGTGTTCTTTGCTTGATTAACGGGTATCGACTAACCCGGATACATGCACAGTCTGCTACGACTGTAACAGCGCTGATGAGAGGAGGAGACGCATGTTCTCGGAGGAATCAATTGAATAACGACACCGGCGGTGTGTAGAGTTTGATTGCCAGTGCCACCAGATAACATAAACAAGAGGCAGACGCGGAATCAAGCTGGGTGACGTCTTGGTAACTTTCGTATCGATATCCCTCCCTCAAACACAACAGAAATGTTACTATTGTGAGACTGGAGCCAGCGACGTGACTCTGTTCTAGAGGTACTACATGGCATGACCAGGCTCTGGAATAACAATACAACGATTTCATGCTCAAGCTTAAATTTTATATGGGGATTTGTAAACAAACCTTTGAGCTGATCATGAACTCGTACTCAATTAAGGTTAATAATCTCGGTGCGAGATCTGCGATTTATAGAAATAGGCCGTAGTTCTCTTTCTTTACAAAAACATTATAACATTCTGTCTACCTAGAGGTGGTTGTCAAGACTGTTGTTGTTGTTGTTGTTGTTGTCTTCGTTATTGTTACAACACTTTAAGGACAACAGCCTGGGTATCCTTTCACGAAGCTCTCTTATCCACTAAGAGACCATAGCGCTCTCTTTACCGATAGCTAATACAATGCAAAGAAAGCGCAATGGTCTCTTAATGGATAAAATAGCTTTGTGAAACGATACCCAGGTGTGTAAAGTTGATGATGTTGGTGGCGGCTGGGTCACGCGGAGACACTTCTATGATCTCTGGGACACCCGAGGTGAACGTGTCCTGTCAGGATCCTGGTAGGACACCTAACCTTTTTTCCTGTGACTGGAATATAGTCACGCGCTGACCATCGCTGGCATTTACGTACTTCCTACACACAGCCTTCTTTCTTGTCAAGACCCTGTAATAGAAACACTATAGAGCAGTCTACGGTCCCAGGCTAGTCCGCTCAGAACGTATAGAGGTATATAAAGTAGAACACGTTATCGATTACATGAAGTGAAGTACGAAATATATGCGGGCCGTTCAGAGAAATATGTCCTTTCATGTTCACTTTAAATATGATAGAAAACAGTAATCCACCGAGGCTGAACGTAGACGTTGTAGATGGAAATCCTGGGGCGGTATCCTTTAAACAGCTTAAGACTTAAGTCAGCAAAACACTAACTTTGCGAGACATTTTGGCCAAGTTTTCTGTATTGGATTAGTCTGAAGTTTTAGATATAGATTCAATAAAGTTTGACTAAGCCAGATATAGAAACATGGTCAAAATTGGTTGATAACTAAGGTTTTTGTTGCTGACTTAAGTCAATTATAAAGCTGTTTATAGGATATTGCCCCTGCTGATTAATATCATAATTATAACGAATAGAATCGTGGGATACTTAATTTAGTCTAGAACTGCATGTAGGGGATCTTGAACTCTAGGAACACACGGTGTAACAAGAGACTAAACTAGTTTAATAAAGTCTACACTTGCTTTATTTCTTATTGACAAAGAAAATAACTCGAAATAAATCGACTAGCTGAGGGTAAAACAACCTCGCACCCCAGATAAAAGGTACTTATTACGTTCTCACTTCAATGCTACCCTTGGCACACATCTAGGGGAAAACTCGCGCAAACAGTCCATATATAGGAGCTATAAATAGAACAATGATAACATCTATTTCTATGGATAGAACTGTAAGGCGATTTAATCGGGAAGATGAATTAATTGGTTGGCTGTTTGCGCGACTTTTCCGCTAGATGTGTGCGAGAGGTAGTTTTGAAGTGAGAACGTAATAAGTACCTCCTATCTGAGGTGCGAGGTTGGGGATACAACTATTTACTTGAGCCCGACCACCCTACATCTGGCTGACGATTTCATGAAAGATGATTGTAAGTAAGGCCGAAGAACGACTACAGTAGTTATTTTGTTTAATTATTCTTTTTCCGCGGTGTACCAACTGCAGTTTGATGTACCTATTACCGGTATGCATACTCATGGGCAACTACAGCTGGACGTGTGTCTCATTGGCAACTACAGCTGGACGTGTGTCTCATTGGCAACTACAGCTGGACGTGTGTCTCATTGGCAACTAAAGCTAGACGTGTGTCTCATTGGCAACTACAGCTGGACGTGTATCTCATTGGCAACTACAGCTGGACGTGTGTTTCATTGGTAACTACAGCTGGACGTGTGTTTCATTGGCAACTACCACTGGACGTGTGTCTCATTGGCAACTACAGCTGGACGTGTGTTTCATGTCCTGATTACAAAGAACTTCTTCAGTGGGGAACCCGTCTGTCAGGAGGGAACGTCTTGTCTGGATAATCAGGTCTCGTTAATAGAGGGAGGTTCGCCATCCTCTTGAGTAGAGGTCCTCATATCGAAGTTCCAGGAATAGCTGTCAAGAAGATTGTCTCGTCACGGACCGTGGAAGACACGCACTGAGAATGTCCAAGGAATGTTCAGCAACTGTATCTAAACGCTGATATTCATGGTATGGTTCGTACTGGGCATGTCACCTTAGTATAAATTACGCTCACGCCGGTAAATGTATCTAACAGCATTCAATTTGTATCAAGGACCTCGTCCAGAGAATATATGGACTCCACGAATGTGCAGGTCGATTCTACTTCCGGTGTGTCAGAAATCGACCAAGATTATATGAACGCGGCTACAACTATATAGTTGTATTGGGGTATTTAACAGCACGCGATATTGGTACATACACCCCAATGTATGAGTCGTCGTTTAACAGTTCATTTTCCTCATTTATTTTAAAGAACATGTTCAATACTATTTGATTCTCACAATAATAGTGCCAATTTAACATCATTTAATGGCGTCATTCTATTCAAGGAAAAAGTCTCGTTTTCCATTAGATTTTATCATTAGATTATGTTTCTCTTGTAAAGTGTTGCATAAGTGTCTTAGAATACATACAGCATGGCGTCTATCGATGGCAGAAGTGGACTTATCGTTAATATTTAATTGTAACTATCTCGGTGCTGGAGTGTGAGTATATTGTAACACACGTCGTCGACTGACGGAGCTCTCGTCCCGGGCCTCAGACACCACCAGGCAGTACTGTGATTCCCCACAAACACCGTCTTCCGCCGTTATTGAAGGTTCCTGGAAACAAGAACCAGCTGCTAGCCACTGACTGCCTTCGGTGTAGCTACGAGCCCGTGGTAGGAGGTTTACTGCAACATTCTACACTACGGGAGATGCAAGAGCCAGCCTGAACTCGGCCATGAAAGCTAGTTATACAGCAGAGTATCGTTTCAAGAAGCTCTCTCATCTACTAAGAGACAATACTATGGTCTCTTAAGGGGTAAGAGAGCTTTGTGAAAGGATACCCTGGATCTTAGCAAACGTCCAATAGGCTCGTGGCAGGACACGTTCACCTACGGTGTCCTGGTTTATGTTTGACCATCCACGTGACCTAACATGACACCTAACCGTTTTTCTTTTGCTGTGTCCGTAACTGACAAGCGAAATAATATCGTAATCAGCTCTAATATCAATGCAAAAACATACATAATTGAAAATAAAATGCTGGCTATTTCATTGTAGGTCTATTTCGATCTGTTTTAATACGGTCTACTTAAAAAAACAACTCATATAATATTAGATTACTATTTTTAAGTTAAAGAATATTCAAGTTTCACGTGATAATTCTGGATTAATGTCCTTTGTTGATGCAACTAGTACGACGAATAGCGATTGTAGAACAGAATAACCACGTTTGTCATATAATACATGTGACTTTTTTAATAGCTCGTTTATTACTTCCCGGTTTAGTTTGCGCAGTCAATTCTGTAAATATTTGAGCAGATCGTATGACATCCACGTACTGTGTTAGTGCCCACTCGCTACTGATATTGCCGAGCAAGACATGCTGTTATATAATATACATGAATACTCCGTGCATACCCCACAGGGTGAAGCATCAATATTGCATAATGTGAAGACGATGTTTCAGAGAGGATTTGTTATCTTGTCTGCTCTCTCTGGAAATGGTTCCAGTGTAAATCTACCCCGTCAGCGTATTCTGTCCATCCTCACGTCAATACACGCGAGACTACACGCAGGAGTGTGCGCGAGATCTGATCGTAATAGTACACACATACCCAGCCGTAGATGAACAGCCAGCTGGTCACAGTGGTATAAACACAGCTAATCGTTTGTGCTCAGCTTCTGTTTTATCAATATTTATGTCGCAGAAAGCGACACTATATCCGGACCGTGTTCTGTTGAGGAGAGCGGAGCCGGAAGACGCGATATTGTACGATCCTTGAATGATACTTTCTGCGTTAATTCTAATCGCCGCTATCGATACAGTGTCTCCTACATATATATGCGCTGAATAGCTAGCCTGGCAGTCTTGTACAGCATAACTGACTGGCCAATTGGGCGGAAGGCTTGGCTGGAACTCGTAGTTGAATCTGTCGGGGATTACATGAATAATCATCTCCATACATAAACTCGATAACCATTCCAGCATAGACACAACACGCTACACCAGCTCACACCCAACTCTCTCCCGTCCAGAGATCGAACTTTGGAATGTCTCAACTGGCAGGAATTCTCGCCCCTCAGTCAGTATTAATAGTGACTGCAGTCAGTACTATAGTAGTGTTCGCAGTCAGTAGTAGTATTCGCAGTCAGTAATAGTGTTCGCAGTCAGATCAAAGCGTATCTGATTCATTGACGGGAGGAAGACATCAAATTGAGATCGTGTATTTTTTTCTTGAATTTTTTTCTCTCTCCCAAATCCCCCGCCTCCTAACCTCAGCGGTCAAGTAGACTGACTGACGGGCTTAGGACGCGCTGTGTTCGGGGAACGTCCTAGAGTTTCCGAGTTTTGGAGTGTACGCGACACGTGTATTTGGAATTCTGGAGTTGTACCCCTACTTTACACGTGTATTTGGAGTTGAGGAGTTGCACGCTAATACACGTGTATGAAGATCTCGTCAGTCGCTCCCTTCGCTACTGGAGTTAGAAAGGTGTGTTACATTCTCTGATTGTGTGGAGTATGCGTCGCTTAGATAGGACTAAGCCAAAGGGAGCTGTACTAGCGATCCAGACTCTACTGAAGGATCTCTGCAAGCTGAAACGGTAGGAAACGTTTAGATATCTATACCAGTATACATCTTGACACGATAGGCACTGTTGCCAGTGGGGTACTTATGGCAATGTTGACATGTTGTTCTATCGACCACGCGAATGTCAATTGCGTGTTTACGTCTGTTCGTATACACGTCACGTGTGTGTTGTTTATTTGTGTTTTTGTGTATGTGTGTGCGTGCGCAATTGTGTGTGTGTGTGTGTGTGTGTGTGTGTGTGTGTGTGTGTGTGTGTGTGTGTGTGTGTGTGTATTTTTTTCTGCGCGAGAGTGCATATCTGTTAATTACTAAAAGGACAAGCATGACCTGTAATATTATTGACGTTAACTTTTAATTGTTGCGAATGTCACTACGGGATGTGTGAAGGTAATCAGTCTATCCACGTTCACGGCTGTTTGTGTACTCTAATAGTAACTAGTAAACAGTGAGAGAGTGATTATGGAGTTTAACGTCGCTGCGGGAATCTTTCACCCATTTGACGAACTAGTAAACAGACGATTGCCAGTATTTGCTGTAGAGTGTTAGCTGAGGTGAATACTTGAATACAAAGCCTATACATTAGGATATACTACTCATATGCAATGGTGGAATCGATATCTACAGGTCTTCGTGCCACGTGTGTAACGATATAGACCTACACGTGTATTGTTTGGCCTGCTTATTTATGGGTGGGGAGGGGTGGATGTATTTGGGTGGGAGTTCATTTAGGTGTGAGGGTACGTAGAGTATCATAGTCACTCAATAGTATTGACAGACACATCTGAACTTTTGTCATCGATCACAACTCATAGGCTCAAAATAATACACATTTTGATCACATTTAATTAATGTTCAATACTTTCAAGTACTTAGTTCATTTATTGAATTTTAATAGTAGGCCCTATACATTTTATGTTTTTGATGCACCGTACCATTTCATGTTAAAACAAGAATTATGTGAGGGTTTTATATTGTCAGCGACATGCGATTACGGAACAGTAACGGGAACCGAATGAAATACGAATCTGTATGTGTAGGTGTCTACCAACACTGCATCATAAGGGAGACCTTATCCGTGTCCAGTGTGTAAACTAAGTGAATGCCTTGTCAGTGTGTGTCGTATGTTAACCCTATCAATGGTCCCTGGGGTGTGTTAACCTCATCAATGGTCAGACGCCGTGGTCAAGCTACATTCTCCCCGCTACTTACAGTCCAGACAAACGATGTCCGGTAAAAGGCGTAGCGGTGTTGACCGCTCATGCGTGACTAAATTGCCCGCGATGCCACGTATCTCTTGAACAAGTATCTGGGAATGGTCACCATACTTGTAGTCACCATACTTATATACACCATCCTTATAGTCACCATATTTATAGTCACCATACTTATAGTCACCATATTTATTTATAGTCACCATACTTATTTATAGTCACCATAGTAATAGTCACCAAACTTATAGTCACAATTCTTATAGTCACCATATTTATTTATAGTCACCATACTTATAATCACCACAATTATAGTCATCATACTTATAGTCACCATATCTATAGTCACCATACTTATTTATAGTCACCATACTTATAGTCACCATATTTATTTATAGTCACCATACTTATAGTCACCACAATTATAGTCACCATACTAATAGTCACCATACTTATAGTCACCATACTTATAGTCACCATACCTATTTATAGTCACCTTATTCATAGTCACCATACTTATAGTCAACAAACTTATAGACACCAAACTTTTAGGCACCATCCTTATAGTCACCAAACGTATAGTCACCATACTTATAGTCACCATACCTATAGTCACCATACTTATAGTCACCATACCTATTTATAGTCACCTTATTCATAGTCACCATACTTATAGTCAACAAA
>JAUTBQ010154954.1:0-13450 GCA_032361185.1 Lepetodrilus ovalis | reverse complement strand
CTGGGTCAGATGTGGACCCCATTTTAATTTTTTGTTATTTACCTGCACTATTATATAAGGCTGGTACTATAAGGCTGTGGGTATGTCATGGACCCAAAATACAGCCTTATATAGAGGGGACACTGTAGTATAAAATGCACCTTGCGTGTGATGATGGTTGGAGTGTCACTGTTATTTGACCTGACCTTGACTCCTTATCACCAGATGTTGCTGACCCTCGTATCGACAAGCGGTTCAAGCGAATCGGACCCAACGAGGTGATCCTGGAGAATGTGAACCGAAAGGACGCCATGGTGATCCAGTGCAACGTCACCAACAAGCACAGCTCCATCTGGGGCGACGTCTACCTCAACGTCCTTTGTGAGTATAGCCAGTAGTGACATTTATAGCAACATGTTATATTTTATTTATTTTATTTTTAGTCGTCGCAGCAACGTTGAACTCCATAATCACTCTCATTTTATTTTTAGTCTGGCGATAAAACAAATGAAAACATGTCAATAAACCGTGATTGCATGGCTTGAATTTAATTAATATTTTTGTTGAAGTAAAAACATAATTGTTTCTTCATATGCTTCTGTTGTCATAGTAACTATTGGTATCCCATATTCTGTAACAATGGTTACTGGTTAGTTGTATGCCATATATAGACATACCCAGCATAACAGAACCAAGGATAGTGGATACATTGCAAGATACAATTTGACTCCAAACTTGCAAAATTGATCTATCTAACACTAAGATATATTTGTTGTATTTCACCCGATTAACACTTCGGAGATTTCTTTGATGCTGACAGCGGAAGCGCCCACCATCATGGTGCCCCCGGCGGCCGTTGTTGTGTCCGCAGAAGGTCAGTCGGTCAGCTTGACCTGCCGAACCACGGGAAAACCCGACCCACAGATTACGTGGTATAAAGATGACCGTCAGATCACTGGTGGGCGATATCAGACAAAACTAAACGGCGACTTGCAGATCGAGGTGTGTTGCATTTTTGTTTTGTTTATAGTGTTTCCCAATATGAAGGTTTTTGCTGCAGCAGTTGTCCAGCTAGCAGTACTCGGATATGGATAATATCTTCCTACTCACTGATTATAGTCTGTAATTTATATATTCCACAAGAATACCTGAGGATTGCATTATTACTCAGATTATTGATAATTTGGAACCAAAAATGCAATATTAATGATTAAAATTGACAAAATATTCTTCATGTATGTATTTGTCAATTATCCAAAGAAACTAACATGTTTTGGCCATATTGAATACCATCAGAG
Source organism: Lepetodrilus ovalis (assembly GCA_032361185.1). NCBI lineage: Eukaryota > Metazoa > Mollusca > Gastropoda > Lepetellida > Lepetodrilidae > Lepetodrilus > Lepetodrilus ovalis. Next base: position 12,173 of record JAUTBQ010154954.1, on the reverse strand, counting down.
ATATCATTCACTCTGAAAACAAATTTGAATAATGTTGAACATATTTCCACTCAGAAGGCAGTTTTTAATTGGGGCATCTACAGTTACCTGGAGTTAGGCAAGGGGCTGGATGTAGCACAGTGGTAGAACGTTAGACTTCGGAGCGAAAGGTACTGAGTTCAAATCCCGCCTACAGGGGGCCCGGCTTCAATGTTTGCGGAAGTGACTGTCTGTAGAGTGGCAGTACAATTATCATCCTTGGTCTGTCAGTACCAGCCGGTGCTCGCAGATTTAATGCAACATTCCTACAGTTATTATCCTTGGTCTGTCAGTACCAGCCGGTGCTCGCAGGTTTACTGCAACATTCAGCACTACGGATGTTGAAAGTTTCCTCCAGCCCTAAACTGCCAAGTCGTAATGTTAGTGGAAGATTCTAGAAAGCGACTATAAACCCCATTATAGGCAAGATTAAATAAAACAATGTTTACTAGTACATGCAACTGTTATTTTTATGGTTAAAATCTGAACTTCCTCGAAGCACACCGATCCATTATTGGACTAATTTCTCCGTTGTGTTTTTTCCACCAATAGGCGGTGGTCCTGGCGGACGCGGGCAACTTCATGTGCGACGCGCAGAACATCTTCGCCCGGCAGAACGCCAGTGGGATCCTGATGGTGCGGCGGAAGACGCAGATCGAGCAGCGACCTCTGGATCTGGAGGTCACAGCGGGAAACGACGCCAAGTTTACGTGCTCTGGGACCACTGACCCCGAGGAGGTCCACAACCTGCAGATCAAGTGGCGCAAGGACAACAAGGACATCACGGCCAACGACCAGCGGATGACCACCAACAAGCAGGACAGCTCTCTGACCATCAGCGGCACCATCGTCCGTGACTCCGGCACCTTCACCTGCATCGCCACCAACGGCCTCGACAACTCCACCTTCTCTGCCATGCTCACAGTCAAAGGTACAGCGTCCTGCTCAATCGCTTTAAGCCCAATTCCAGATGTCCACAGCGATAAAATACTTACCTTAAAAACTTACTAGCTGAATAGTGAGATAAATAACAGTGATGGAAACTTGTGGTATAAACTTACTTGCCCAAGTAGAATTACGAATAACAAATGTTTACAATAAAAACATGAATTTCTACTGGCATTTTAAGTCTTTTTGGTAACTTTATCATTGGGATAAATGGTCTGGGTTAGGAGGCTAGTGTTAATTTCCATCGCTGAAATAATAACGTGGTGCGGTGAAAGTAAGAGTCGTACCTGCATGTATTATAGATCTTGTAGGTATGACAAGATATGTACAGCTGATGTTGTCGTGCAGTTCCTCGCATGTTGTGTGCCAAATATACGACCTGACTAGTCCTGGGGAATTCCAATAGCTGTAACTAACTCTGTCCATTATGAATCTAGGGTTAAAAATGTGGTGCAATGTCTTTTGTCGATGAATCTCACATCATTATTAATATCCATTATTATTATTATTATTATTATTATTACTATTATTATATTATTAACATTATTTAGTTATTATATTATTATTATTATTATTATTATTATTGTTATTAAGAATATTATTTTTTTATTATTATTATCATTATTATTATTATTTTATATTTTTTATTACTATTATTATTGTTATTTGGACAGCGCGCCCCGACGCCCCAGTCAACGTGAAGCGCGAGGTCTGTGAGCAGGGCAACGCCACCATCAAGTGGACACCAGGCAGCTACAACAATGCCCCCATCCAGTACTTTGTCATCAACTACAACACCACCTTCAGCCCTGACCAGTGGGTATTCGCCGCCAAGGTGGAGTCCCAGAAGACGAGGGCCAACATAACGCTGACGCCATACTCCAACTACACCTTTCAGGTGATCGCCATCAACAAGATTGGCAAGAGCGACCCCAGTTTCCCCACCACCAGGGAATGCCGCACGCAGCCTGCGCGTCCGTACAAACATCCTTCTAACCTGAAGACCATTGGGGACAGGAAGAACTATCTGCACATTGAGTGGACGGTGAGTGGGCATTGGTTAAGTGGACAGTGAGTAGGCATTGGTCGAGTGGACAGTGAGTAGGCATTGGTTAAGTGGACGGTGAGTAGGCATTGGTCGAGTGGATGGTGAGTGTAGGCATTGGTTAAGTGGACGGTTGGTAGGCATTTATCGAGTGAATGATGAATAGGCATTGGTTAAGTGGACAGTGAGTAGGCATTGGTCGAGTGAATGATGAATAGGCATTGGTTAAGTGAATGGTGAGTGTAGGCATTGGTTAAGTGGACGGTGAGTAGGCATTGGTTAAGTGGACGGTGAGTAGGCATTGGTCGAGTGGATGGTGAGTAGGCATTGGTTAAGTGGACGGTGAGTAGGCATTGGTTAAGTGGACGGTGAGTAGGCATTGGTTAAGTGGACAGTGAGTAGGCGCTGGTAGAGTGGATGGTGAGTAGGCGTTGGTTGAGTGAATGGTGAGTAGGCATTGGTTAAGTGGATGGTGAGTGTAGGCATTGGTTAAGTGGACAGTGAGTAGGCATTGGTTAAGTGGATGGTTAGTATGCATTGGTTAAGTGGACGGTGAGTGTAGGCATTATTCTAGTGGATGGTGAGTGTAGGCATTGGTTAAGTGGACAGTGAGTGTAGGCATTGGTCGAGTGAATGATGAATAGGCATTGGTTAAATGGATGGTGAGTAGACATTGGTTGAGTGGATGGTGAGTAGACATTGGTTAAGTGGACGGTGAATGTAGGCATTGGTTGAGTGGATGGTGAGTGTAGGAAGTGTCATTGCAAATGGATGAAAGATTCCTGCACTACGTTAAACTCCATTAACACTCACTACAAGACAGGGTAACACAATTAGAATTACACCGTTTTGTACAGAAAAGCCCAGTTTTTATAGAACATTTATGGAGAGTTACAGATAAGGAGTGGTCAGGGCCACTAACTTTCCCCAGATTCTTATTCCCATTATCTGGCTTTTCGGCAGGTAAATACTGCCAGCGAGTTTTAAGCCTTGCAGATGTTCGGATGTCCAAATCCACATCTGATTTTAGCGAGATTGGACGATGACCCGCAGTTTTCCTGATTTCAGTCGATGCCCAAGAACCAGCAGCATGGTCCTGGCTTCCAGTACATCCTGCAGTACAAGCGCCGCGGGGACGCCGACGCCACCATCAAGCCCTTGCCCATCGACGACTGGACCAAGAACTCCATCGAGTTCCCCACCTCAGACATTTATCGCGCCTACGAGATCACGCTGAAGGCTCGGAACAGCTTCGGCGAGGCGGTTCAGGATGCCAAGACGATCACCGGCTACTCTGGGGAAGACAGTGAGTGCCACCTGTAGGGAGATTCCGTTATAATGCTGCATTCGTTAGAAGTCGTGACTATTGTATTTCCAAGTTCACAAGTTGTGAAAAACGTTCGTTTGACGAAATATCCTGTATACACAACTTGTGGACCTGGGTATGGTTTTCTGAATCGACATTCACAACTATTGAACAAAATGGCGGCAATAGGGGAAACCATTAGGGGTAAACCATGAAAATACTTGTTTCCTTTCCAATATGCATGATATACACATGTCTATACATGATAGCTATGCTACACTTTTGAAAATTGTAACTTAGGAAATGGTTTACTCCTGCATTTACATATATTTATTATTAGTAGCATGGCGAGTTGCATTTCGCCCATCTTATCTATTTTTCACCTGTACACTCTATAGTTGGTGAAAGCGTGTTCAAAGGTAGGACAAGATAATCATGATCACCAAATGAATGCAGCATATGAATACTGCTCCCTCCATATAATGTTATATATGTGTACAAAATATTAGCATATTATGCTGTGCTGTATTTAAAATAAATCTTTGTTTCTCAGGAAATGATTTATATTATCACCAACTTCCCATATTTCCTGATAATAACATTTCCTTTAAGTCATACTTATCCAGTCATCTCAAATTGCTATATCCGTGTGTCAACGTGGATTTCCTTGACAAATCCCTTGCAAAAGAGAAATTTAACATCTGTTTATGACCTGTAGTCAGTGTTGATAAACGGAAAGGGACTTGCTGGGGAGTGCTCGGGATGGCTACACACGTGCACATAGACGGATGTTAAATTTCACTTTTGCAAGGGATTTGTCAAGGAAATCCACTTTGACATGCAGATATAGCAATTTGAGATGACTGGATAAGTATGACTTAAAGGAAAAATGGAATTGCAGAATGTTACCTCAATGTTGTAGAGTACTTGTGTTGGAGAAGAGTTGAAGAACATGGCCTCCAATGCTGGTGTCACACTACCATCAGCTTTGGAATTCTCACTGCATACCTTACGGAACTTTGCTACAGTTGCTGTGTCTGAAAAATTAGCAAGCTATATTGTTTTCATACCGTTAAATGAGTAATTTTAATTTAGTTTTAACATTGATTTAAGTAAAACCAGAATCAGTTATGTTAAACCTTTTTCTAAAACACAATTATCCTTGAAGGTTTTGAAAAACTCAAATATTCTCATGTCAAATTCTCTTTGATTGTTGCTGTTTTGTGCCACGATCTTTACTAATTCCATCATAGCACTGACATCTATTGGTGGATGAGGAGCAAAACCTTTACAAAAATATCCTCGGCCAAGAACAAACAGTACCTGCAGGCATGAGCTTAAACACAGCCCGGGCTGTATCTCTAAGTTTGGGAACTTGAAGCTGACAACCCAAGTCTGACAGCTGGAAGAGGAACTGTGCATATCGTGCATCCTGAGCCATCAGCTACAAAATAATTACAAATAATTATTAATTTCATTCATCACTTGAACTAAGAATTACTAACTAACACAATTCTAATATAATTTGTTTTGTTTTTTAAAATTATTATTCTCTATTCAGAATCTTTCTCCATTACCTCCATTAACATCCTACTATAGTACAAAACAGCCACTTACCACTCCTGGTAGACTGTTTTCGGCCTCGGCATTGGGTCCATCATACGCATTATGAGGAGAGCCTACTGAGCTGTCCGAGCTACTGTCTGGACTGGATGGCATGTTGCTTCCTACTTGGACTAGTTTGGCAGTGATGGTCTGAAAGAATAATAAGTTAAATGTGGATCTGATGTTTATACCAGTAGATTTCAACATTATTTCAGTTGTAATATGTTGATGGTGGTGTTGGTGTTATATGTGGACTAGGGGTCATTCTAGCTAGCAGTACAGTACTATGGATAAACATTACAGCATCTGTTGAATACTGTAGAGCTGATGTACATCAGACTCTTCAGAGTTGTATCAATGGGAAATGGGACATGGAACTCTGCATCTGACATACTATTAATTTCATACAAGTTGGAAACAAGTGGTAATTGATTGATTGAATGTCACAGCGGGAATATTTCATCCATAGGCAATGATTAAACTATTAGTAAACCTTGGCTGTGTGACAGTATCAGTATTAGAATATTCATTACTTTGAAAAATAACTTCTAAATAAATTTTGGTCAAGCTCTACAAATTTAAAAGCGAACTTATTTTTACCATTTTGTCTCGGAGTGGAATCTGCGAGATGAGCTTCTTGTCTTCAGTTGGATCCAGTTGTTCGCCATTGACGTACAGATCTACCTTAACATTGTTAGCATTGCCCTTGATTCGAGACAAGACGTAACGGCGGAGTGACCCAATCGTGTCGTTGGTGTGAGACCAAATCTCTATATCTTCCAGTTGTCTCCCTTGGTTAGGAAACCTGACCTTTAGTGTCACCAGTTTGCCTCGGCATGCTCTGTCAAAGAAAATGGGAAATATTGCAGAAAACTGTACAGTAAATGAATTGACTATGAAAATCAACTCATGGTACAAGTATAATTTACCCCAATAAAATCCAGTTTTCATTAAAGAGTAAAAGGCTCATACGCAGGGATGAGAATGAGACAAACTTTTGGAGCCTTTCTTCAACACTGGAAGAGTTGCCTTTCAGTCTCATCCACATCAAAATAAAACTGGTCTCAAAATTGTCATCCCTGTATACAAGTTGATGAAGGAGTACCTGCTAAGAGGGAGGATGGTCCGTTCTTCTCCATATGCTTCATCACACTCAGCTACATACTCCTTCAGCACAGTGAGAATGCGCACCATTCTGATGGTCTCCTGCATCACTCTACTGGTGCTGTCCTGGTCCTTCTCCAGCACACTGACCGTGTCAAACGACGCCTTTAGTCTATCTACACACGACTGAATGAAATCCTCATGAATCTCAATCTGATTCTGCTGTAGACGAGGTCCTAGGTTGGTGAAAATGTCTTTTAGAAGTGCAATTGCTTTCTCTGCAACTTCATCTGGGCTCCAAAGCACAACCTGATGATCAATCATCCAACAAAATAACTAAAACGTCGTTTGTGCAAAGGTCAACTATTAGGAAATTACTTTTACCAATATTTCAGTCAAATTGTTACAGTAGAATACCTGCTTATTCATTGTGCTAGTTAGTAAAAATAGAAAACAGTCAGTATTTAATCATGTTATTTTCGTATTATTAACGTAAAACTTTCCACAGCTACTTAAGAATTTGTCCAATATATTCTACACAGCTAGACTTATTAGATACACCAATTTGTAAAATTAATCACCGATTTATTTTTACAATAAAATGTCTGTGAATGTCTTTTCAGTCCATATCATGGAAAATAGGTAACCTATGCTTGCAATGGTATGGTCAGCTGACTAGCATCGAGTCAGCATAGTAAAGGCACGATCAAGTGCTATGTACAGACTAACCTACCCTCCACATGTAGTCCAATCCGATGAGTTCCAGATCATCCATCATATGGCCTCCCCGTCTCTTGGCAATCAGCTTGTTCTCTTTCAGATTAACTTGCTTGAAAAATCTCTCAAAACAGCTGCAAATATTCATAGAAATTGTATAAGAAACGTTCAATAAACAATAGATGATCTACGGATAAGTGGCTTGGAACCATAATAGTTGTTTACAAGTAGTTGAACCAACAACATTTTTCTCTCTCTATTTAGACATTTTGATATACAACACATAGTGTAAACCTCTGATAGAAATAGCATCATCTGTATAGCAGAACGAGTGGTATTTAGCTGCCATCTAGGTCACAATGGCTGCACTGTACTTACTTCATTCCATTTTCTGTCAGAAGAGCTGGGTCAAGCTGCAGAATATTCCTCTCAAAGAAATCTCTCGTGATCTCGGGGTCCAGATCAGGTTCTTCCCCCATTAACTGCAATTCATATACTATTTGGTCAGTATGAGCAACTATTGTCTATACCTGCCAGTATGAGCAACTATTGTGTTAACCTGTCACTATGAGCAACTATTGTGAATACCGGGAAGTGTATCGTAGTTAATTCAAAGAAATATTTCAATTCATACAAACATCAGAGGTGTTAAGCAAATTTGAAATTAAACTATTTTCCAAGTATAGATTCATTTAACTGCATTAAATAAGTATTTTGATAAAATGTTTATGATAATGAGCATATTCATAGCATGTACCTTGGCAAACCATTTAAAACAGGATTCTCTATCTGTGATATAGATTGCATTCTCAGCCAAGCAGTGCCATATCTGGAAACGTAAGACAAATAATGATGATTTGGCATGTCAGCTGAAATGTTTCTAAAATGAGAGTATTAAAAAGCTCCCATAAATTCCCCATGTACAGCATTCCAGCAGGGTATAGCTGAGGAATGCTAAAGTTTATAAAAGTTTTTAACATAACCATAATCATACTTGCTGAAACAAATGAGAGCATACCTGACGTGCTTGAGGTTCACATAACCACAACTGACCATCCTTCAACAAGAATCTGAAATAACAAGACGTCAAATTATGCATGATGTTTTCTCTCTTCGAAAAACAGACAATATTAATATGTCTTGCGTGATAGTGCGGTACTACAGTGCCACTAGCTTAGAAGTAGTGTATATCAATATACATGCATATCTACATCTTAAAATTGAACTGAGTGAAAATAGAATGGAAGAAATCACGATCATTCAATATTTGCAGTAAATATTCATAAGCATAGGTCCCAAAAAGGACACCATTTCAATGTTGTGACGCAATGAGTCAATGAGGTATAGATCTAACCTAAGGAATCTCAGTCTCTCCTGCACTTGCACCACATGGTTAAATCGGCCATCAGGCAGAATGTGACTGGGTTCTTCATCAGGATGTTCTGAAAATATTACAGAAAATCAAAACAAAATCCCAAACTGGCAGAAATATTCAAATTAATCATAATCATAATCATAATCATAATAAATGCCCAAGGCAAGCTTGATAAATTTTGATTTCAATGTACATACAGTTTTGTAAAACTGCATCAGGTCTTCAGAAAGCTTGAAATATACTAGCCTTATAAACTTAACAAATACAGTATATATGAACACTGACAGTAGACAAGCTAAACCCCAATGAATTTGAAGGAAAAAACTCCCAGAAAACCATAAAAGAGATGCTTTCCCTCTCCATAATTCGAGAGATGACAGAAAAATCATGTAGCATGGCAAGAGGGTAATGTTGCAAATATTGACAAGTTCAGATACTTCAGTGTTCACAGCTTTAGTAGCATTATTCCACATACCTTTGTTGTGTTGCCTTGCTTTGATCATGTACGCAGAGAGATTCTGCGAGACCAGCATCACAATAGAGTGCTGATTCTGCAGCTGGCCAATGACGTTATTCCTGTAGTACATGTGAGGTGCTCGCTGAGTGTGAGGGAAATTCTGAGGGGCTTCTGGGAACAACTGACAGATCTCCCGTATCTGCTTCAAAGATGGAAGCACCCACTTGTCATTCTTCAATTCTTCCACAAACCTGTTGATCCACTGCATTTTCTGAGCATCTCGGTCCTAGAACAAACAGTCAGAAAATACCCTGAATTAATAGTAATTTACAAACTAAATAATAAATCAATATCAGCTGGGTGTACACTCTCCTAAACGTCTCCAATGCTCATGACATGTAAAGATAATCTAGACTGAGTGCATTCTTCTACATACAGGACACAATTTTGAAGGTAAGAAGTAATCTGCATGTGTACATCAGGTTATACCTGTGAGCAACTGTAGTCTAGGATTTTGATGTGAGCAGTAAGAGCTTGGTCCATGATTTCTGTGGGAACATCTTCACTGTGCGCCAAATTCCATAGCAATGTTAGCACTTTGTGTGCCATTACACCTTCTTTGTCATCTTCTGCCAATCTTCGGATCAATTCCAGTAACTTCTCCCGCTGTTTCTTTGTGGCATTGTTCCAGCTTCCCTGAAACATAAACAAAAAAAACATGAAATTTCAATCTGACAATCATCTTCCCAGGGCATGTGAGTTAGTAACATTATGCCCACTGCAAGCAGTCTCAGCTCAGTCAATCTGCAATTCAGTGCATAACCAAAGTTGATCCAGCTGGCCAACATTACTACTAAAATGAAATGCATATTACTTCTCGATGCAAAGCTACAACAGTAATGTAATTTTGATAGTTGTTATTCCTTTTTTTTCTTTTTTTTGTAATGGGGTTTATAGTCGCTTTCTAGAATTTTTCACTAACATCACAACTTGTCAGTTTAGGGCAGGAGGAAACCTACAACATCAGTAGCACTGAATATTGCAGTAAACCTGCGAGCACCGGCTGGTACGGACAGACCAAGGATGATGACTGTAGTGCCACTCTAGTACTATTACTATTATTATTACTATATTACTATTACTCTTATCTTGTTATATTTTTACCATCATTCTATTAAAGTGTTATTTCTGCGATCCTGTTCTAGATCGACCCAAGCGACACAGAGAACTTCCCGCGAATGGTGGAGCTGTGGTTCCAGTACTGCATGATCTGGTCGCTGTGCTGCTCCGTGGACGAAGACGGCCGTAAGAAGATGGACAACTACATCCGCGAGTCCGAGGGAACGTTCCCCAACAAGGACACGATCTACGAGTACTACGTGGACCCAAAGAACAAGACCTGGGTCCACTGGGACGAGAAGCTGAAGGGAGGGTGGAAGTACAACCCAGCGTGAGTAGATGCGGAATCTCCACCATGTCATTGTCAACCTTCTTGTTGTAGTCAATCAGAGTTGCCATGTAGAATTGTGACATGGATCCATCTATAGCAAGGAGGGGCTTAGATATGTAATGGAGGTTGTCATTTGATAATAGTTTTGTTATTTCCTCGATCGAGCAATTTTCTCTCTCCATTTTCGAAGAGGTAATTTTCTTTTTAAATTGAAAACAAAAGGAACAAATCATAAATAATAAATTTACAACAACTATATCTATTTAAGCAACATCAAAGGTATTGCCCTGATTTTATTTAAAGAGACCAGCTCACCAAGCTCCTATCCAAAAATTGAAATACATTGTAATTAAGATAGAAGGCTGATTACACAGCTTTTACTTGAATGTGAGGCAATATCTCTGAATCAGTCATACCCTGCTACATGTGAGAGGTGGCTATCGCCAACAACACTAGAATCATGTTGAAATTGTTAATGGAAGTGATGGTTCAACACCAGTGATCATAATAAACGTGGTCCTGGGTGTCATTTGAAAATCTGCAATGTTAAAGGTATCTGTGTGACCCCCTGAAAATCGGAATATTTTACCACCATTAACTTGGACCTATGGAAAATGATCCCCTGATTATTTTTTCTGAATTTCAAACACTGAACACCATGGTGAATGTAGTGTGTATTGTTGACACTGGTAATGCTGTGTTGCAGACTTCCATTCTTCAAGCTGATTGTGCCCACAGTAGACATGGTCCGCTATGAGTACCTGACTGCCAGTCTCATGAACAACGACTACCCAGTCATGCTGGTCGGACCCGTCGGCACAGGAAAGACGTCTGTTGCCGATTCCACGCTTGGCAAACTCGATTCCAAAATTTACAACATTCTCTCCGTCAACATGTCTGCCCAGGTATGCCTTTAAGTAATACAAAATAATAATACAGTGTCCCCCTCGATACTATTCGAATGACTATATTTCATGAATGTATAAGTTTGGCTGTATTACAAGGGTATATGTGACTACCTGTGTTTCTGCTCGTAGACATCCTCCAACAACGTCCAGGACATCATCGAGAGTCGCGTGGAGAAGCGGACCAAGGGCGTGTACGTACCTCTGGGCGGGAAGAAGCTGATCACCTTCATGGATGACTTCAACATGCCCGCCAAGGATATGTTCGGCTCCCAGCCGCCGCTAGAACTCATCCGCCTCTGGCTGGACTACGGCTTCTGGTACGACAGGAGCAAGCAGACAGTCAAGTACATCAAGGTGGGTGTCTGTGTGAAGGACGGTGTAGCTGGAGGTCGTCAGGGGGAGACTGCAGACAGGCTTGAGAGTCAAGAGTACTGCCAGCATTGTACAAACTCGGTGTCCAACCTTTGACCAATTCCGAATTATATATTTGCTTTACTGGCTCTCTGCGAGTTTAGACTCAAGTTATGACTTATCTGCTATTATATATTAGTCCTGTCAGAATTGAAATTTATATGGGAATATTTAATTGATAACCAGGTATTATGCATTGCTGACTGAATAACATAAAGATTTGCTAATTATTAGGTTAACTAGCTGTCTGCATAAACGTCCACCTAGTACTTAACTAGGTTAACTAGCTGTCTGCATGTGCTATTCAGGGATGGCAATTTCTGGCAGGTCTGTGGAAATCTGATTTATTTTCCCCGGACGTGGCATGGGACCGGCTGCCGAGCCTTGCTTTCCAATGAAGTCACAATTGTCTGTTTCCTTGCATGTAGAATTGAGTGAATTCGAGGCTGGTTTGTGTATGTGTTTGTGTGTGTGTGTGTGTGTGTGTGTGTCCATGCGTGTGTGTGTGCGTGTGTGTGTGTGTGTGTGTGTGTGTTTAACTTGCAAGACATGTAGCTGTGTCTGACTATTGAGTGTATTTCGACTAAGATATGTGTTTAACTTTCAGGACATGCTGCTGTGTGTGGCTATGGGTCCCCCTGGTGGCGGCCGTATGGTCATCTCTCAGCGCCTTCAGAGTCGCTTCAACCTCATCAACATGACCTTCCCTCATGTAAGAGTTCTATTCTTCGCCGAACCTCAAACATTTGTTTACCTTATTTTATCCTTTTTAAAGGAAATTCATCTATATGAAAAGTTTTAATTATACATTGTCTAGTCATTTGTCGTA
>JAUTBQ010154943.1:0-13450 GCA_032361185.1 Lepetodrilus ovalis | reverse complement strand
GTTGGGGACTTAGTATACCAGTAAATAACAACTTTTGGGTGTACAAATCAAACGTAAATAATCTCAGACAGAAATTCATTTGGCCAGTATCTAGACCAATCAACCGTGATAGTATGCCTTTAAAGGACGTCATTACAAACTTCATTTTCCATTTATTTAGATACACGCACACGTCTAGTTGGTCTACTTTAATTATTCGTTTGGTGTAATAATTAAGCTAAAAAAAGGCAATGTATAGATGAGAAGCGATGTTTGCTACTCCTCTGCTAAACTTAATATCAATATACCAACTCTGAATTGAAAAATACAAGTTATATTCAATGATACTGGTACCTGCCGTGTCCCTAGGTCAGCTAATTTACTCAGTGAATGCCAGTTTGGTCATAGACATTGTACTAGTACCTCCTACGTCATCCTCGCACCCAACGGGTACTTATTCCGCTCACTCTCCATGCCGTACACCATGGCACAAATGGCACACGAAAATTTGCGCAATGGAATAACTTTCCCGATGAATTCGACTTAACATTATATCCAATGAAATAGATGTTATCATTGTTCTATTTATACCTCATATAGACTGTTTGTGCAAGTTTATCTTTATATGTGTGCCAGGGTGTATGGCATGGAGAGTGAGCGGAATAAGTATCCCTGTGTTGCGAGGATGCTCGTACAGGAACTACTTGACGTCGTTATTTTACATGTTATTTTCTTTTTGTCACAATATGCTTTTGATGAAGATTCTTTTCACATCTGTTTCAGAAAAGAAGAACGAGATCATATAGAAACTGATACGTGGATTATCTGTCTATTTGTGCTAGCCGTGTAAATAATAATAAACCATATCTATTTATAGAAATAGTTCGACTCTGAGTCAACCAGCGTGTGTATCTCAATACTTCATAAATATGCCTAGTGTTTGATTGGGACTATTCGACAGGAGAGTTGGACTACTGCGCATGTCCATGAGCACCAAAACTGGTTTTACGAAATTGAGACGAGCGTAATTTCTTTTGTTAATATGACTGGTGCACGTGACGTTGATAATATCCTGTATATCCCACTTGGGCATCTAAGAGATAAATACCATTTCTCATCGGGAGTCATCCTCTCAACAAAGAGGTACCAGTGACGTTAGCACTGCACAGTGCACGGTACCCCTGGCTCACATCTAGGGGAAAACCTGCACAAAACGCCAACTAATGAGATAATTTTCCGATGAAAACGCCGTACAAAATATATCCAATGAAACAGATGTTATCATTATTTTATTTATAACTCATGTAGAATGTTTACAAGAGTTTTCCCCTAGATGTGAGCCAGGAGTACCGTGCGGTGCTAACGTAATATGTACCTCTTGTGTGCGAGGATGACTGTTCATATGAAATTGGACAGTCGTCACATATTCTGCGACGTGCCTAATTAACTTAGCCGAGTATAATGCTTATGCATGTAATAGCTAAGATGGCAATTAAATAACGACTAAGTTCGGTTAATTCAGAATGAAACATGTCTAACAAATTTGGGAACTTTGCTCGAGGAACTGGTACCATTCTTCGTCCAGTGTTTCTTGAAGTTCTTGAAGCAGCTGGAGCCCGTAAATGATTGGACATTCAGAGTCTTGCCACTGGCCCTTGATACATACGATAGGCTCCGTATTGGCCTCAGATTGATGCGAATTCGTGAGGATACTTAGTGAATATATGAATGTAATACAGTCAATACCCCTTTATCCGGACAAAGATATATTGCTTATCATAAATTATTTTAATGTTGCTGTACATTATATCTGGTATATTTTATTCAAAATATAGTAATAATAATAATAATAATAATAATAATAATAATAATTATGTTAATAGAATTTATATTGCGCCAAATTCTTTCTCAAAAGTGATACATAAAATTATACAGTATAGTACTTTTCAAAGAGGTTTCGTGGAACCACTTTTTCCATTTGAAAAGCAATTTTAGTAATGCTTAGCGGGATGGGTTTTTTTTAAATATTATAATTAATCGAAAAAACTGCCACGAAACGTCCTTGAAGAATTCTAAATGTACACATAGGTATTATTAATGTTAATATAACCTAGTTATCTTTAATTTAAACAATGTCACTATTACGTATGCATGACTTGATACAAATTAAGTTTCTTATTTAATTTACACGTGTACATATGCTATAATATTATTAACACGGAATATATAATTATGTGTACGTAGATTAAATCCAGAAAATATCATAATTAAAATGTGAAAATTAGTTTTCATCTTCAATTGGGTAGAAAATGTAGGTTTTATTTAGAAAGAAATGAGAAGTTATTCTTTGTATCAAGTGACTGGAATGTCTAACATTCAACCTAACGTATATAACACTGTTATTTTCTGTAAAGTAATTATTATTGTTGGTATCGTGACATGAATTTCTGAATAAACTATTTTGTTTTCTAATTGTCATCTCTTATTTTGATTGTGCTGGCTGTAAATAATGTTAATTCTGTCGTTGCGGTATCAGTTTTCATGTTTCACTTGTAATGGACCAGGGTATTGTTTCTCAAAGCTCTCATATCCAGTACAAGACCATAAGCACACTATGATCCCAGCGAATCAAAGATGACCTGAACTTTGCTGCACACAAATGAACATCGTTGTGACAGAACAGAAACCCACTTGTATCCTTCTTTCTTGTAGGCAGCAGCAAACAAACTGGGAATTTTCGGTTCATTATCGGCCCATGCAGTGTATTGAACCACCTTACGATCCATATAGTACCAGTGAAAACTTTTCCAGAATATGCCAATGAATGCACAGTCGACATCTGTGGGAGAAAGGATGAATACGATAAACTCCAGTGTCCGTATGCATCAACGTGGTTTATCCAGAGTTTAGCCTAAACTATATGGTTTACCGGTGAGTTACAGTATAACTAAACTCAGTTTTGCTTAAACCACGTCTGTGCATACGGACCCAGGGGTGGATCCAGACTTTCATTTTAGGGGGAGCTCAAAGTAGATTTGAGAGAGTGGGGGTCTCATAATTTCAGTCTCTATTTTACTGCATTTTTACACAGGGACTTGTAGAGCGGAGCTAGTAGATCTACGTCTGACTTGTCAAAACCTGTCAAGAAAACTTTTCTTTTACAAACTTACTAAAAAAGATCATAAAAAATATTCGTACGTTTGTTGGACTAATAATGCATAAATTTGCATTCAGTTCTTAAAAACAGCCCATGTCTAAATTTCATCACATTTCCATACACTGATAGTAAGAAGAGCTGCAACGCTATCAAATTCATATAACATTCCGAAAGACAACCCTGCTCGGGCGAGGCCTAATATTTAAAATACGCAAACCTGATTGGTTAGCATATGCATATGATCAGTATATGAATATGCATTACATATGCCAGCCAAACACGTGTGCGTATTTTAAATATTAGGTCTCGCCCGAGCAGGGTCGTTGATAGCTCGTTATAGCCATATCAGTGTATGGAAATAAGATGAATTTTATAATTGGGCTGTTTTTTCCCCGATATAGAATGCAAATGTATGCATTATTAGTCCAACAAACGTATGGATATTTTTTATGATTTTTATTTAGTAAGTTTGTAAAATGTCAGACGTAGATCTGCTGGCTCCGCTCAACAAATCCCTGTGTATTTTTATGATAACTAATACAGTATTTAGCAACCTTCTAGGATACTTTTCGGTATGCGTGTACAAAAGTGATGTCAATATCAAGTGTTATAACCAAATTTTGTTTATATATATATTTAAGGATTGACTATCATTTTGTTTACGTTCATCGAGGTATGAATGTAAAAACCGATGTGCAAACGGTATGAATCCGCAACACTAATATAACTGGTAGTTAGTGTTATATAATATTAAGATATATACTGCTATTTGGATGTTATACGTTACCTAGAATAATACAGACTGCTAGTATACATGAATAGGCATAACGTTACTATTGGTATAATATATAGTTATAGCCATTAATTGTAGCAATATGCTAACTATATATATGATTATGTATATAGTTATACCTAATATCTATACAGACTATTTACATAAATGCGTTATAGTTATACTTAATAACTATAGAGACTATTTACACATACGGGTTATAGTTATACTTATTAACTATGAAAACTATTTACACCTTATAGTTATTACATACATAATAACTATGCCTATGGAACCTATTTAGACATACCGGTAATAGTTATGCTTAATAACTATATAACCTATTTATACCTTATAGTTATACTTTATAACTATAGAAATGGTTATTCCCTTAGTTATGGAAGTATACAATATATACACATTAATATGAAGGAACATGACTAAAACCAACAAGATAGACTGACCTGATAGATTATCCTCCTGATGCCTAGTGATATACTTTAAAGAGTGAATGCCTGAAAGCTTAACCGAAAGATATGATATAGGGGCAGAGCGCTTGGCAAGTGGAGAAAGGCTATTGCATGAAGTTAGTAATACAAAGGGTTAATTAAACAGGCGATGGCTGGGTTGCAAGCTGTAAGAAAAGCTGGCAATTAGTAAAGAAGACATAATGAATATATACTGAAGCTAAAATGAAAGTGAACATAAGTGTGGCTAAATCCAACACTACCACACAGTGAACTGCACAACTCTTAACTCTGTTTTCAAACTATGTTTGGTTTATGGACAAATTCACTTTTCAATATGAACTTTCTATGATTAACTTATATTATAAAAAAATTTATGCAATAATAATGCCATTTTCTCGTCATTATTTAAAAAAGATTCATTCTAAGAACTAATTTAGAAACCAAGGAACATCAGTTAAATTTCCAATGATTATATTGTTTAAAAAGTAAAAAAATATTTTAAGATTTCTTATTTCTTTCTCTCATCAGTACTACTTGAAGATGGACGGTCGAGGGGAATACGAGTTCAAAGCCATCACATCGGACACCGCTGAGTTTGGATCTTGACCAATACACACCTTAGGATCCAATGAAACCCTAATATGACACACAAACAATGCACAGAGATGTAATCAGACAATGCCGGTATGGACGTATCTATTTATCCTGACTGGGATGCTGTGTTATAAGTTCTCCGTGGGATATTTATGTACATCAAGATGTTAACAGTCCTTGCAGTGCTGCCAGTTTCGTATTGTCCAATCTTGTCACAACTGCAATAATTGTACATATCTATTGGGCATCTGAAGTTGCTGTCAGCAGTGAGAAGGTTAAATTAAATCGGCAATACTTAGTCTCGGCCAAGATTTTATAGCGATTTGAAATCGGTCGGTAAGACGTAACACAGCAGGAATCGAGTAGCATACTTGTTTGTTTCAAATTTGGCGTGAATCTTCATACCATTTAATCGTTGCAAATGGGTGAAAAATTCCCGCAGCGACGTTAAACTCCATAATCACTCACTCATACCATTTAAGCATTACATATGTATGGTGTAGTTTAAATAATTAAGAAATTACTACACTGTATGTAGCGCAGGTGTAGAACATTGGACCGGAGCAAAAGGTACTGAGTTCAAATCCCGCCCCACAGGGGCCCCGACATCAATTTCACAGATGTTACATTTCTGACGCAATATTGATAGAATGCACTGTCTGTAGAGTGGCACTACAGTTATCATCCTTGGTGTGTCAGTACCAGCAGGTGCTCGCAGGATTACTGCAACATTCAGCGCTACGGATGTTGCAGGTTTCCTCTTGCCCTAAAGTCGTGATGTTAGTGAAAGATTATAGAAAGCGACTATTAACCCCATTACAAAAAGATGTGTCATTTTCCTATTTCTAGGGTATGAAAAAAAAAATCTGGCAATTAATTTATGTGTGAATTATTCCAGTAATTATGGTAGATTCAGGAGTCTACTTTTTCCCATTAATATCTAAAACACTATTCTCTCAATATTCCAGAGTGTTCAAGGAATACTGTCTACTGTTTAACAGTGTTATCGAGACTAGACATGTACTGTAAATTCCTGCACATAGCCCGTGGGCTATACGTTAAAATATATGCGGGATATGTGACGATATACACAATTAAAAGCTGATTTCTGGTTACATTGTTGGAGTAAATATTGGATGCCTTTACAGCGATTAATACTAACATTTTGTAGCACTAGTCCTGATAATGATAACATATAGTAAAAGCCTAATAAATCCTAAATTTCTCCTAGTCCTTAGGATATCTTTAGCATTTTGGCTTTGGCTACAGGACTAGTGCTGGTATTAACCCCTGCCTTTAGATCTGTGATGTTTCTGCCAATTCCATGTACGGTATGACAAGCTCAGTCAATGCTGTTTCCTGCAATGTTTTAATCCAAGCTGTATATTTGGATTAATTGAAGTCCCGGGTTTGTCATCAGCATTCAGCATTTTTATCCTGTTTTAGTTTCAATTTTATACCACAAATTGATTGTTCTGTGAGTGTGATGCATGTTTGTGTTTCCACTGTGCATAGGAATAGTTCAAATTATTAATCTGTTTTAAAAGAGCAAGAATTTAATTTCATTATCTTTTTGTTATAATCAATTGTCATGTATTACGGAAATATTCATACTGCAACAAATAAATCAACACAATCCTTCATAACACTTAGTATATTATGTTCTGTTTATAGTATGTGTATTTTGAAGCTGATGTATTAGTTATTTTACGTTCATCTTTGTTGACTCATGATAGGGCAGTGGTTAGTGTGGTGGATGTGAAAATTCACGGTTCTGAGTTTAAATCACTGCCCAGGAGTCGGCACTTAAATACTCACTCATTAGCATATTTTTTTTCTCTCAAATTCTAGTAACAACAAATGTTGCTGACTATTTATGACACAGAATGCAATAGTCAATTATTGATATTGTAATAGATATCAAGGATAATATACAAAAATTCATCAATATATTTAGTATTTGTCCATGAGAACTGAAGTTCAATAGCTATAAGATATTGCAATAATAACGTGACACTATAATTGTTTTTTGCCAATTAACGAGCATCTAGGAAGTCACTATCTTCATGACCAGGCCCCAAGATTACGAAACTTTTCTGAGTTCGATTTCATGCTCAACTCAAGGTTTTGTTCACAAGTCCTCATATAAACTCTGAACTTGAGCATGAAATTGCACTCAGAAATTTTTAATGCTCAAGTTTTGTTCACAAATCTATAAAATGTGAACTTGAACATGAAATTGTACTTGGAAGGTTTTGTAACCTTGGGGCGAGATGAAAGAATTGCCCGTGTGTGCCTAGCCTAATCTAGGATCTTTGTTGGTAGTGTTGTCGCTCCTGATGAAGATTGTTGACAACACACCCCAGTAAACTTGCCCCGAGATTATGAAACTTCTTTTAGTACAATTTTATACTCAACTCAAAGTTTTGTTCACAAATCTGCATACTAGTATATAATTTGAGCTTTAGCATGAAGACGTACTCAATAGGTTTCATAATATTGTGGCCTTGATTTTAATTCTATAACAAAGAGGTCATACTCGACGTACAGTATTGGCCTAATTTGTGCCTCAACGTATGGTAGTCTTGGCCTAAATTGTGACTTGACATATGGTAGTCTTGGCCTAAATTGTGACTTGATGTATGGTAGTCTTGGCCTACATTGTGACTTGATGTATGGTAGTCTTGGCCTAAATTGTGACTTGATATATGGTAGGTAGCCTTGACCTAAATTGTGAATTGATGTGTGGTAGTCTTGGCCTAAATTGTGACTTGGTGTACAGTAGTCTTGGCACAAAAATCTATATAAACATCAAATTATGCCAAGCTCACTGATATGACATTTTTGTGAAATGTGCCCATTGTACAGAGTAATCGTAGTGCTACAAGAGCCATCACATCGTATACGGTAAACCTATAGGAGTTACGACTCCCATAGCGGTACGATCGCTCTCTGGAACAAGGCCCTGGCCTGTACTTCATAAAACAGTTGTACTGTACTGTAGTCGTGAACTAAATCAGTCCGCGTGGGATGATTTTGCTTTAACATGAAATGACGTAAATTTCGATTTACACCCATTCTACCAACGCAAGCCTGAAGTTTACTTAACCCATTTTTTTCGCTATCTAAGATATGATAATGAACGACATAAGAACTCCTGTGATTAATATTTTTATATCGTCCTTGTACATCGGAACATGTGTCAGGAGACCCATCAGTCTGTCACATTCATTATCACTGTGCACGTTCCTCGCTGAAAATATCTAAAGATTGCAAAGACAATGAAGGAAATAAACATAATTTTATTTTTTATGATTAACGGTATTTATTTATTTTTACATTTTTGATAATGTAAAGAAATCATTAAAATATATTAATTACACAATAAATACAATACTGATCTAGTCCATTTCAATCTTGTTCCAACTATCTATGCAAAGATATGTTATAAAATATATAATTGAGAGGATAGAGATGCCCTCTGTTAATTAAGGTTACGTTGACTGCTATAAATGCAACATGAAAAACTGACTTGAGTCACAAGGATTATCTAGACATAATTATGGTGCAGTATACAGCTTGAAGGTTTACACATACATCTCCAGCCATATCTACCTAGAGACGGCACACCACCGCTGTGTCTTGCAAAAAGGAAAGGTTTCTGCTTACACAATTTATGATCACAAAACTTTTCCTGTCACACTTTTACGTTTGTACATCATGTGATAATGAAATTGTATAGTAATGTTACTTTGTACATTTTCAATATTTTACATTGTATGCTGTTTCTTTGTGCTTTGTATGATAATGTTACTTTGTACATTGTATGATAACATTACTTTGTTCACTGGTTATAACTATTTTCAATATTGTACATTGTATGCTGTTACTTTGTACATTGTTTGATAACATTATTTTGTTCACTGGTTATAACCATTTTCAATTGTACATTGTATGATAAAGTTACGTTGTACATTGTATGATAACATTACTCTGTTCACTGGTTATAACCATTTTCAATAATACATTGTATGATAATGTTACTTTGTACATTGTATGATAATATTACATGAACTGTAACTTTGTACACTGTTTGATTGCCATTACATGTATCAGTATGGTAATGATATGATAATTTTACATTATGTTTACATAAATAGTATATAATATATAATTCAGTACAGAACATGTTATACATTTTAATATCTAATTTATTTTCACGTACTTGTTTTGCATAATTTCATACATTTTGTACGCATTGTGTGTGGTTTAAATATATTTTGCAATCAATATGTGAAATATTCACAGGAACAAGTACTGATTAGCGAGCTATTATCGCCTAATATATTAATGTTTACCAGAAAAAAAATTAATGCGAAAGTCAACCTCCTCATGGCCCATGTATAGCCACAATATGACCTTATGCTATTTTCTATGTTATCTGCATCACTTTGGGGATAGCACGAGCAATGGCAGAAAACAAGGTGTAAGTAGGCATTTGTATGCAGCTGACACTAATTATCACCTCCATAAAATAGGACATGGTGCATAATTTTCTGGTGGAATAAGTTAATTTTAAATGGGAATTTACAAATATATAAACCATAACTAATGCCTGGATGTAAAAGCTGTGATACAAGTACATGTATATTAAAAACACATGGCTCGTTTTTCCTAATGTTGTACACATTGCTATTTTGAACCGATCCCAATGATAAACAAAGAGAGCATTATTTTTGTACATTGTTTAGAAAACATTACAAACTGCTGTCAACATTGAGGGAAATTGTGCTATGCCCTAACTATAAGGACTGTAATATTATTAGGCAGACGAACAGATATAAACAACCAACATATTGTTTAGTCAAGTGAGCAATCCCTGATGTGTCATTTTCAATTTGCAAGTTTTTAACCTACCGTTACTTGAAAGAAAAATACAATTATTGCTCAAGTTATCCTCTATTGGTAAATACAGTAGTAGTTTATTAAAATACAGTATACTGTAACAAATCGATCACAAACGTGGAAGCGCTACTGTCGGGTTGGGGCAATAATTGGTAATGGGCGATAATAGAATGCTAACCAGTATAATTAAATGTCCTGTAATATTATGAAAGTTTAACGCCTGTTTCTTTGGGAGCAAGTGAGTTTAGAAATGTATAGATATCCACAATATTCAGCAGTACTGTTGTGGACTGTGGGAGGAGAACACTCATTACTATTATTAAAAAAATATCCACCTACATCTACACCAAGGATTTTTCAGACATTGAGGTCCAATCTATATTTCATAATTTGAACAGAAAATGATTAAATTTGTTGCTATTCGTATAATTATGGAAAACCAAATAAAGTATAAAATATGGTTGTAATTGAAATGGTAAAGAAAGAAAGGATTTATTTTTTAAATGAAAATGTATTTGAAAAATGTTTAGAAAATTAAAGTTTCATGGAGAAAAAAGGTCATATTCTTATTTTTACAGGTTGGGGAAAAAAAATATTTTTGACAATTAATTTAGGTGTTCAAATTATTAGAGGGTTTGATATATTAGAGTAATTATGGTATGTATATTATATGAAATTGGTAACTGCAGAGAAAGTGACAGGCTCCCCAAATGGGATCCAAACTAGTCTTTCATGCTTGTCAGTCTATCACCTGTGCCATCTTGCCACAATGTCATCTGAACTAGGCATGAAATAATTGTTTTGTTCTTTCTTATCTTTGATGGACATTGATGATCATTTTGAGGTATAAATTCAAAGTACATTCAGCATACATATATATAACTGCTTTTGTATTTCTTAATAAATGTCACCACTCTACAGTATAGGGGAAATTTCATTCCTCTGTGTTGAATTCAGTTGGAATACAGCATTTATTTCACATTTTTTTTAGTGTTCCCTTTGAGACAAATTGACATACTAGTACTCCACTCAGATTGTTATGCAGTAAGAGGAATTAACTTCAAGACCAAGATGACATGAATCATTGAATGGGAACATATCTGGTCATATTCAAACAAGTAAATTTCTTAATTAGTAGTGATGCCTAACAGATAAAGCATGTATTTGGATAGAACCTATTGTAATGTTGCTCTAAAAAATTATGATATTTTATATTGATTATTTGGATTTTAGTTTACTTACAGACATACATCTTTCCACTATCAAAATTACTTTCACAAAACAAAATATTTATCAAGGATAAGGAATGGGATTGGTTTGTGTTAGAAAATGCTCAACTGAAGTCATTTTCACAAAGTGATTGTAGACTTCAATTATTGTAGATGAGTTAAAATCAATAGGAATTACGATTATTTGTATTAACTGGCTCCAGAATAAGAATATGATATACTGTATGTTATTTCGATTTTGTTCAATTTTAATAATAAAGTTATATTATTTCCTATTCGTAATCTGTACTTGCTTTGAATAATTAAATATTATTATTAAGTACATTCATTTTTGTTATTGTCTTTTTGTTGTATCTACTGCAGCTTCCAATGAGGTATTTCCTAAATGGTTGGTGTACAGACGAAATAACACTGGACCAAGAAGATATCCTTGACGAACACCACAGTCTATATAGTTTGGCAGCATTGGACAATGGACATACTGTGATTGCTAATATCGACGATTTGATCTCTTTATCAAATGCAATCCAAGCCAATGTGTGTCTTCCAATCTGAAAGACATGTTACTGAAGATTCTCACGATCAATGGAATCGAGGGGGATGCCAAGCAGTTGATGGTGTACGTGTTGCATGAGTCCATACCTCACACAGTAGTTCATATACCCGGTAGTGCCAACAGTAGAGATGTCGCTCAAACCATAGATTATAATCTATGCTCAAACGCAACGTTTTTAGACATGGAAACGTCTCTATGGTAATCATATCCCCATCATTAGTCATAGACTATACCATTGCTAAGATTGGAGATATATATCAATTACGTCGCTTCGTATGTACACTAGACTCCAGAATCGTGCCATTAGAATCGTGCCATTATATATGTTGGCACTACTTGGCATTGCGGAAGACAGACCATGTGTCCTCTAAATACTAAATACCGGTATGTATTTGTGCGTATAGGCCCTATATACCCGGTATGTATTTTGGTCAATTCATGCATATTTAAAATTCTCCAGCACGAATCCGTGTCCATCGTAAACGGTAACCCTTTGCGACCCTATACAGTAGGCCTACACTGTGTAGACTACATGAGTTCTGACACTGACCCAATTATATGTAGACCGACATATATATTACGCAGTGTTCCTTTCCTCTTCCAACAGCCAACGCACGTGTATGTTGGCAGTAATCTTAACAGTGCATGTATTGGCTCCAGCTGCTCCACTGTACCCTGGGAGGTCGTTAACCCCGGTTACCCCCAATAATCGGGTTATCTGCTGTGGTACATATATATGTGCTCTTGAACTCCGTGTACTTTTACCCCGATCGATAGGTCCTATACTAATATTCGCTGTATAGTACAGAGGCCTATATATACTATATGCATTCGTTGTAGCAATGCTACCAGAATGCTATTAAACTAGTATGTATTTTTTTAAATTATATATATATATGCCTACATGTTCATGATGTACATGTACAGTATATAGAATGCAGGTTATGGATTGATCAACAATAAGATACCGGTAACTAAAGCAAGCAAAATATTAGGCTATTGTAATGTCCTTGGCGTCTCTGCTAGGTTGCCTCTTTATATAGCAACATGGTACCGCCTACAATATAGGAAGAATCTTAGGAGCGCCAAACAAAGAATAATTAACAATAGGCTACAATATTAATGATGCCCTGTTAGGTGTCCAGACATGTGACAGATATAACGTGGATGCTAAAAAATAAACCAAGATATCGTTTATCGAAGCTCTCTTAGTATCCACTATGAGCTCTGCACGAGCTCCCAGGGTATAATTTCACGAAGCTCTCTTATCTATACTAAGAGACTGGTAGCGCTCTCTTAACTGTATAATTATTAGCTATCGGCAAAGAGAGCTTCGTGAAAGGATACCCAGTTCGATACTATAGTGCTTATAATGGTCTCGTATATACGTAGACTAGTAGATATAGTGAGAGTTTCGAGAAACGATACCCAGAAGAATAGACGTATAGCTACCAGTACCACGCACATACACGTGCATGTCTGCATGCATGACATAGTATTTCTCAGTATACGTGACGAATGCCAACTGTTCATTTCACGTCCTTGTATAAATCTATCTATATACTTGTACCTTCGTGTCGACGATAGATAGTTTCACTGCAGTGTATAATACATGTAGTATATACCCTGTATAGCAAAACTATGCAATCAGTCCTATCCTTAAGAAAAAAAATTCGATCTAGCTCCATACGTATAAAAAAAAAAAAAAAATTCTCTTAGACTATACGTTGATTTATCCACCCAAAAGTTGTTTTCTGTTCCGTACGTTGCAATGAATTAATTATGTGA